>CAVNYN010204140.1:0-13575 GCA_963692815.1 Nyctanthes arbor-tristis
AGGATCTATGATCGACGCAGTGGTTCTGGACGTGGGTAAGAGTATTACGTACCTGTTCCCATTTGTCAGTATTTAGTTACAATTGATACCTTCTATATATTTTCTTTTGCACTGGTTATGTTCCATGCTAGTCATTATGTAATTTAAGAATTTTGTTTCCTGGATTGTGTAGCTTACCTATTATAATCTTGTTGTAGGACTGAGTTTAAACGTGAGGGTTCTGGTCGAGGAAATTGGGGAACTCCCACCGATGAGATTGCTCCGTAAGTCCTGGAGCCTTTAAATAAATCTTGCGATGGGAGTTTCATATTGTTTGTCACCATATTAAATGTATACGGTCTCATCTTTGAAACTAGGGAAACTGAAGAACCTGTTATTGAAGGAGAGAAGAATGTTGTTGATGAGAAGCAGTCTGGTCAGGAAGATGTTGGAGATGCCAACAAGGATTCTTTGGCCCCTGAACAAGAAGAAAAGGAAGAGGAGCCTGAGGAGAAGGTCAGTGCCCTGTTGACTGATTTTCCATATACCACAAATGGTATATAACCTTGTGCCTTTGTTCACTTGAAACAAATTAATAAGCTCAAACGAGATCTAAACATGTATCAAATTACCTGATATGACTTATAAAATAGAGGAAATTGGTCTGGTACTTTTTGCTGCCGTTGGTGTCTTGTATCTTCGATATTAGCTTTCTGTTTTTTACCTGAAATAAATTGTTTGAACCTTGGAGCCTGCAAAGAGCTATTGCTGCTTTGAGGCCTTTCATTATGTGGAAAGGCATACTGATATCAATAAGGAAAAATGTGGGTTTCCATTCCTTTAGATTGAGCTTTCATTTCTTGTTTGCTAAATGCATTAATATTTTTCCATTTGTTCGCTGGCTTTTCTGCATTACGTCTCTCAATAAACATTGTTATAGTGCACATTTTCAATGTCTTAACTTCAGTGTCATTCAACGATAATGTTAAGTGGATGTGCTAATTTCGTTTATAGCATTCGAGCAGCACATATTCATTCACAATATTTAGCCATCGATGTAGGACCTTGGTGCTTTCTGGATTTCATATCTTCCCATGATGAGTAATTAGTGTTGTTTCCACCATAAACTTTTTCTTTTGTTTTCATTATTATTATAAACGATTCTCTTCAAACTGAATGCTCTGTATTATCTGTTACCTTGATATAGGAGATGACACTCGAGGAATATGAAAAAGTGCTAGAAGAGAAGAGAAAAGCATTGTTGGCGCATAAACCTGAGGAAAGGAAGGTTGACTTAGACAAAGAGTTTAAATCAATGCAACTTCTATCGAACAAGAAGAATGATGAAGAAGTCTTCATTAAATTGGTCAGTTTATTTTGTTGTGCCTAAATTCTAAATTTCTTTCACTAAGCTAAGGTGTGATACTGATTTTGTTTGCATTCTTGCTGGTTGGATAGGGTTCTGATAAGGATAAACGTAAAGAGGCAGCTGAGAAGGCCAAAAAGGTACATTTTAAACTTCATGAAACAAGAAGAGTACTTTCACCTTTTCCTCAAGGAACTTGCTTTGTCGGGATTTTACTGGTAGTTGTTGACTGGTTGTATAAGTTTTATGATTAAAACCCACTTGAGGGTTTTTAATAATCGGTGCAGTAACGGTTGGTATATATTCTGTGTTAGATGTGGCATGTCATGGTATTGCACATCACTTTTTTTTAATTAAAAAAAGAAAGAAAAAAGAAGGAAGAAAAATCTTGTGCTCTCTTTCAGTGGATTTGAAATATTTTGATTGAAACATAGGGACTGATATGAGGGATTGGCTGTAAGATTCTGCACCTTGTGAGAAATTGCTCTGGTTGGCTTTGATTGTAATCTGTGGTTTTTTCTCTTTTTATTTCACCAATGAGTCGTGGTCTTGAATTATGCTAGAATCTTTTGATTCCAAATAGATTTTTGTGTCATGTGCAGTCTGTGAGTATAAATGAGTTTTTAAAGCCAGCTGAAGGTGAGTACTACCGCGGTGGCCGTGGTAGAGGTCGTGGCCGTGGCAGAGGTGGATATGCTGGAAGCAATACGAACAATGTGCAAGCTCCATCCATCGAAGATGCTGGGCATTTCCCTTCCTTGGGTGGGAAGTAAGAGATCTCCCCCTGCCTCCTAAGCACGATTTTATGGATTTGCAATCTCTAATTGCTAGGAACGGCCGGAAGTTGAGTCCCAGGAAAATCATCGCCATAGAAGGTCTAGTTAATTTCAGAGTGTAAATTTAGATGTACACCGGGGGTTTACCTTGGTTCTTCATTACTTCATGAACAACTTTCTTCATATTTAGATCATTAGGGGCTTTTTTCTTTTACTCTTCCTCTCTTTTTGAATAACTTGATGGGATTTTCAATTTGGTGTTTGATTAAAACAGTTTTGTTCCATTCTGCATTTCTGCTTATTATATTTTCTAGTTTCACCAGTTTGAGTGCTATTTGCGTTCCTGACGATTCAGCTTAAGCCTTTTGAAATTTCTTCTTTTCATGTATGGGAGTAATCTGAACAGGACCATTGACCATGTGCAGATAGTAGTACGTAAAGATTCTTCTCTTTAATATCTGGATCTACGCATGGTGCTTGCATGCATTTTTCATTGGACAGTTCGAATGGGGTTGACAGGATGAAAAGAAACCCCCATGTTGGTGATAGTTAATTTTTCAACCTGGTTTACTTGGCATTACGCGTGCTTGTTCTGAAGCAAGATGGCTTACAAGTTGCCAGTAGTTGAGGTTAAATGATTGTTAAAGGATGTCTCTCTGGCATTTTAATTTATTTTATTTACACATAAATTAAGAAAATATATATCAGAAAAAGCATTGATAGATCAATAACTCTTATAAGGTAAGTTGTGGTTTGATAAATAAAGAAGGTAAGCCGACTCAATGAACTCTTTTTGGCCTTCATAAGATATTGTACGAGCAGATTCAGGACGTTTTCTCCGATGTAACTAAGGTACACACTCGTTTGGGAGTTGGCGTCCCTAGGAAGTGACTGGAGTCGGCCGTTTCTTGGTCTTTATGCATTTTGTGGGACTTGGGGTTATTTTACTAGACGTATATGGTGAGACAATTCACATCTTTCGCCATATTTGTGTATAGTAAGATAATCTCGCCAAACATATGGAGGGAGATCATTTTTATATGTGTATTTCATTTGACTTAACATTTAATAATACCATTAAACGGATGAAATTTTGTAAGGCGGTAGATCAAGCTCTAAGTATGATCTCTTACGTAGCACAAATCTAACAAAATCACTCACATATCGTTAGATTTGTGCCATGTGAGAGAACATGTTTTATTTTTAAAGCATGATCTATTTCTTTAAAAAGACTGTTGAACGGATTGCACTGAGTACACAGGACTGTGATCATCACTAATAGTGATGAAATATCATTATTTTGAAAATAAATGGTAGTGTGCCACATACATGCCACATGTGCTATATGGTGTCATATCATATGACACATATGTTGCTAGAAATTTTTTAGTCATGAAATATGTGAATTTACTTAATTTGATCAAAATTTATTTTTAAATGGTTTGTGATTATTTTGACCAAAATTTATTTATACAAACTGTACAAGCACAAATTACCAAACGTGGCTTTCATTGAACATCGAATGTTAATGAAGGAGGCTCTACATTTTTTTTTTAAATGTTATCAAAAGCTAAGCAAGGTGAGATCAAAGCGTTAGTCCACGTAATTAAAAGTCTAACCCCTTATCGATATTACTCGAGTCCAAATCCCCACAACCCCCTCCCCATCCCCTTTGTACCCAAAAAAAAAAAAAAAAAGTGAGGCTAAGCAAGGTAAATCAAATATAACCCCTTCCAACAAACTAAACAAGGCAATAGCATTTAGATGACATAGACATCTCAAAATGTTACAAATCAGAACAGTGTGGTCTGCAAATCTTCCCCCATTGATCCCTAATTGCCCAAATTTCTTCTTATGCCACTATATGAAAAGTTTTATTTTGCTCACACATACATGTTATTATGTATGCATGTACATGTGTCAAACGTCTAAATTACAAGCATTCCCCCATTGATCCCTAATTGCACAAATTTCTTCTTCTGTCACTATATGAAAAGTTTTATTTTGCCCACGTATATATATTATTATATATGCATGCACATGTATCAAATGACGTTTGACACATGTACATGCATACATCGTCTAAGTTACAAGCATACACGTGTCAAACGTCTAAGTTACATGCTTGTAACTTAGTGCATACATACATAATAACATGCATATTTATAAACAAAATAAAATTACTGGCCACCCATATATGCTGACAACTAATTAATATTCAAAAGGAGCTTTTCTATAATTTTCCAAAATCAAATCCCCATTTCACATATTCAACTACACAAGATAACCCTTGTGAATCCGAGAACCAGGAAAGAAACAGTGAAGAAAAATAGGGTGACGAAATACCGTCCTGACCATCTCCGGACCGCCTTGGATTTGACCCGCAAACTCTTTGCCCTCCTCAGTGCATCAGCCTCCTTAAGCAAATCAAACTCCACCCCTTTTTTCTTCAACTCTTCCACACACTTAGCCAGCAAGTTCTCGTCCTCTTTCTCCCTTTTCAGTAGCTTCTCCAAGTGGGATTCGACTTCGGTTTTGTACCGGATAGCCCAGATTATACCCAATGAGAAGACGAGGGAACAGAGTGATGGGACCCAGGATTTGTGACAGAAGTGGCCTTTTCCGTTTGGGGCGCAAGAAGAGGCGCTGAAGTGGGGACGAGAGCAATCGAATGGAAGAGGAAGAATAGGCAGTAGAGTTGCGTAATCTCATTCCGGGCAGAATCGATTTGAGTCTCTTTGAGAGAGATTCTGTTGAGGATCAACTCTTCTTCTTTCAGTCATTGCTTTTAAGAGGAGCTTGTGAGATGGGGTCTCTGCGATTTGATGGAGTGGGTGTGGGGGCTTCGACTCCATTATTATCGATATCGAGTTCTTGCTAGTGTCCTGCTCGGCGATGAATTTTGGAGATTTAACGAGAGACGGCTCTACTTTCTGCTTAAAGTATAGGGAGGAACCGAATTCTGAATCAAATGCTCTCGTTCTGATCATGACAGATGTGTTCTCTTCGTTTGATAATGAAAAGAAATCACCAAGTTCCGCGGCCTTTCTTTAGGAAATTTCAACAGTTCAAATACCAAGACTTTCACTCTTGCATTTCCAAACCCCAATACCCTGATGCTAATTCAAACCCACCCAAGAATTCGCAAGAGTTGGTTCCCTCAAATGGTGGATTATCGGCGCCGCAACAATTTGGAAGCAGAATTAGCAGGACCGAGTTGGATTCCATAGTATTGTCCAACAAGAAAAGAACCTCGTATATTCGAAATGGGGATTTGAATTCAGCTATGAGGGTCTTTGAAAACATTAGGGTGCGGACTATAGTTACTTGGAATTCGATTCTTGCGGGGTTTTTGCGGAAGCCCGGTAATGTTGAACTAGCTAAGAAGCTGTTTGATAGAATTCCTCAACCAGATACAGTGTCGTATAACATTATGTTGGCTTGTTATGTGAGCAATTCTGATATTGAGGTAGCTAAGGAGTTCTTTAATAAAATTCCAGTTAAAGATACTGCGTCTTGGAATACTATGATCTCGGGGTTTTTGCAGAACGGGATGATGACTGAGGCTAATGAATTGTTCCATGTTATGCCAGAGAGAAATGCAGTGATATGGAATGCTATGATATCGGGTTACGTCGAGTCTGGTGATTTGGAATCAGCTTTGAAGTTGTTTGGAAATGCTCCAGTGAAGAGCGTGATAGCATGGACAGCGATCATAACGGGATATATGAGGTTTGGGAAAGTGGAATTGGCAGAGAAGACTTTCCAAGAAATGCCAGAAAAGAATTTGGTTACATGGAATGCTATGATTGCAGGTTATGTCGAAAATGGTAGAGGAGAGGACGCGTTGAAGCTTTTCAGGACAATGGTGGAATTGAAAGTTAAAGCGAATCAATCAAGCTTGAGTAGTGTTCTACTGGGTTGTAGTAATTTATCTGCTTTGAATTTTGGGAAACAAGTTCATCAGCTTCTATGCAAGGCTCCTCTGTATTTGGATACAATGGTGGGGACTTCATTGATTAGCATGTATTGCAAGTGTGGGGAATTGGAAGATGCGTTGAAATTGTTTCTTGAGATGTCAAGCAAAGATGTGGTCACTTGGAATGCGATGATATCGGGCTATGCTCAACATGGGGATGGGAGTAAGGCTCTTCGTCTATTTGATGAGATGAAAACTACAAGAATGAGACCAGATTGGATTACCTTTGTTGGAGTCTTATCTGCTTGTAACCATTCAGGATTAGTTGATCTTGGGATTGAATATTTCAGGAAGATGCGTGAAGATTATGGAATTAAGCCAAGACCAGATCATTATACATGTATGGTTGATCTTCTTGGTCGAGCTGGTAAGCTAGCTGAAGCGATGGATTTGATAAAGAAAATGCCCACAAAACCTTATGCTTCTGTACATGGAACGCTTCTAGGTGCTTGCAGAATACATAAGAACTTAGATGTGGCGGAGTTTGCTGCCAAAAACTTGCTTAGTCTTGATCCACTCAATGCAGCTGCCTATGTTCAACTTGCTAATGTTTATGCTGGGAAGAAAAGTTGGGAGAATGTTTCTAAAGTTTGGAGATCCATGAAGGAAAATAAAGTTGTTAAAACACCGGGATATAGTTGGATTGAAGTAAAGAATGTTATTCATGAGTTTAGATCAGGAGATAGGCTACATCCAGAACTAGAATACATTCATGAAAAAATAAAAGAACTTGAGAAGAAAATAGCATTGGCAGGTTATGTGCCTGATCTTGAATCTTCTTTGCATGATGTGGGGGAAGAACAGAAAGTACAGTCGCTTCTTTGGCACAGTGAGAAGCTAGCTATTGCTTTCGGACTAATAAGAGTGCCACTAGGGATGCCAATTCGGATATTCAAGAACCTCAGAGTGTGTGGGGACTGCCACCAAGCCACAAAATTTATATCAGCAGTTGAAGATAGACAGATCATTGTAAGAGATACAACAAGATTTCACCATTTTCAGGATGGTAAGTGCTCTTGTGGGGATTACTGGTGAACCTGTAATGTGAAACCAGCGGCTGCAATACTTTCAATTCAGATTCAAACAGGGAAAGTGCCATAGCTGTTGTAGCGAACTATTCTCTGGGATTCACTTTTGAGACCAAGAACTAATCGAGAGCCATTTATCTATACATAGACTCCTGTCTAAATTTTTCTGTGTCCAGGACTGGAGTACAAGCTATACAGGCATACAGCCGCAAAAATAATTTATTGATTGATTCTCTCTCGGTTTCTGGATTGTAGGTTTGATTATTAATATCAAGGCAGCCAAAGTCTCTAGTTCCATTGCAGGATGCCGAGCTTCACCCCGAAAAACAATAAAGAAGTACTAGAATAGCCCATCTTTGTACAAATAATCCTACTCATGTACAAATGTTCTTTATATAAATCAAATACATTGGAATGAATGGGTGTCCCAGAAGTGCTAAAACAATGAAAAGTAAATAAACTCGTCCTAGACCACCAATTGACGGAAGCTAGTTTCACATGCAGTGAATCGCTCTTTCTCGTTTCTTTTCTTGCATTTCTTATCACGAAGAGCAGCAACCAGAATTCTGGTTAATGGGTTGTCCTTTGATCTGCACTGTTGGACGTCGAGCAGTCATGCCTGGCTGACTTGCCATCCTGTAAGCACAAGAAGGGAATCAGACAATCAGTAATAGATCACATGCCTCACATTAAGCTCAAAATTACAAGTAACCAACGCCTAAGAAATTTTTTGTTTCGCGGGCATTTTTTAGATAGGTTTCTTTCTTCTCATACATAATTATCAGCAACTAAAAGCTTTCAGTCAAGTACCTTAGGGTAGCCAAATAAGGATTTTATATACAGCTTGAAAGACATTGGCATTTTTAACAGAATATCCCAGGAAAAAGCCATACCTGCTCTCGATAGCGGCAGCCATAGCCATGAAAGCCTCCTCAACATTGGTGGCATCTTTTGCACTTGCTTCCATGAAAGGAATTCCAAGTTCATCTGCAAATGCCTGGGGAAACCAGCATTATACTTATTTAGCCAAAAAAGGAGAATCATTCAAATGAGAAGATCCATGCAAGCATGAGGATGTTGAAGTTACTTTAGCTGTCTCTGATGACACGACTTTCTGATCTGCGAGATCACTCTTGTTCCCAACGAGAAGTTTGTTGACATTGTCACTGGCAAATCGGTCAATTTCATTCAACCATAGCTTTACATTGTTGAAGCTCTCCTGATCAGTCACATCATAGACCACCTGATAGATGCCAAAATAAGCCATATTCATTTCATTTCAAGGGAACAACTATATCAAGACTGGGTTTCAGTTTCACTTACAATGATACCATGTGCCCCACGGTAGTAGCTGCTTGTAATCGTTCTAAAACGTTCTTGTCCGGCAGTGTCCCACTGGAAGTGAGATGCCCATTAATAGCAAATAAGACTCCAACACGAAAGATAGAACTGATACATATTCTAAAGCTGTTGTTACTGTAATAATCACAAAATTTTACTATATACATATATATATATGTATATATATATATATATATATATACCCACAATGTGCAAATGAATGAGTTTGACATGTAGGGAACAATGATGGAGATCTTCAATTCATCTCAGTAACAGGAGTATTGCAAGAACTTACTATCTGAAGTTTAATGGTTTTTCCATCCTGTTCTACTGTGCGGATTTTCTGCATCAGAAATGTGTGAAAGAGTTGCAAAAGAATTAAAATTTCCATACTTGGTAGACCACCGCAAAAAGGGATTACATGACTGATCACTTACAAAGTCCACGCCGATGGTACTAATGTAACTTTCAAGATATGAATCATCCTAAAAAATTATAAAACATAGTCAGAAAAGGTGGTCAACAGGGAAGAACATATCTAAAAGAATAATGCTATTCATTCATCACCAATGGTGATGACCACTATCCCACGTGGAAGTTTGTTGTCATTAAATGATTAGTATAATTAAATGTAAGGACATGTTATTTATCAAATTAGACTTATCATTTAGCGCCATCTAATGGTAATGATACTCACCACCGGGGATAAAATAGCATTAATCTATCTAAAAACTATGTAACTGTTCAATGCTATTTGAAGCACAAACAGAAAAGTCAGTTTCTTTCATATCCAAATACAGAGTCTCTCTGAGTAGTTACTACTAACTAACATATGTAAAGAAGAATAGCACATCTGTAATTTCCTTAAAAAATATAACAAAAGCAAATGGACAGTTTCACGACCTGCTCTTCCGATCTTCACCTTCTCACCTAGTCCACCAACTCCAATAATGATAAAAAATAATAATAAGTAGAAACATTGCAAACAGATAATAGAAACATTGCAAACAGATAATAATACTAGTATACTGCTTTAGCGGTGAATCCAGCCGTAAGGCCAAGAAAGGAGCAATAGTGGGAGAAAGATTGATTTTTGAGGAGGAATTAGAGGCAATGAAGAACAGTGAAACAAATAGTAGAAACAACAATGTCTGCTTTTTTTTTTTATATATATTTTTAATATGTATAGTAAAAACCCATTTTTCTAACATGAAAAGGCTGACATCATGCAGGTATCAAAACAGTTTCATGAGAAACTCTTAACAAGGAAGAAATTGGAACCAAAGAAATCTTATTAAAGATGAATTAGGAACTTACAGCAAACCTTAAAAGAAGACATGATTTTCCCACACCAGAATCTCCGATTAGCAAAAGCTTTAAAAGGAAATCGCTGCATATAAAACCATATAAAGGTCAGAGAAACCGTAAGCAGGATAAAGAGATCAATTTCTCTAAAATTAGATAAACTCACAACTCTCCAATGATAGACCAGATTCTAAAAAGCGCAAAGTGTGACGAAACATGAAAGAGATGCTTCAAATTTTTTCCAATTTCTTGTGCTTTTTGATGTTTAAACTCAAAGCTTTTTGCTCATTCTTTGCATTTAGGCAACATTTTTTTGCGCTTTTTAGAACACTTCTGATAGATAAGAGCAAAACGCTGTTGTTGTTTCTTCATTACATGTAGATCCATATATGGCAATTAAAACAAAAGTGTACATGCTTGAAATGTCTGAAACAGCATATTAGATGATTTTTCACAGCTAGGGGGGAAACCGAAATTGAGAAAATAAAATCTACTTGACACGGCTATTATCTAGGGTGTCTTATGCATCAAAGATAAAGAATTGAAATTCAACTTTTATCGAGAACCATGACTACATGGTAAGGTGAATACTTAACCACAAATGAGAACATTTTTTCCGCAATTTCTCGCATTGTCATCATCATATATTAGCATCGAAACTAAATATAAACACAAAAGATAACAGTAAGAAACTATTAAAGCCTGGCTACTCCAAGTATTATTTCTCAAAGACAACTTTCTTCAAGTTCAATTATACAGCTGATTTCACACAAGAAAAAAGTTCAGATAAATACTAAATCGGGTTATCACTTCAATTATTAAACTCACAGCTTATAATAGTGAAAATTTTCCCTAACAATATTGAAATCCGATTAGTTAACATTTTGCCCAGAATATCAGCAGTTCCAATATCGAAATATAGGTTATACAAAACGATAACAATTTCACCAACGAAGAACATATATTTCAACCCATAGTAAATCTTTTTCCTTTACCAAAATCATCTTTCACCAGTCTAAGTAATCAAAGAGACCAATGTATAAACAACATCAAAAAAAGAACGGAAAAAAGAAAACTTTCAGATGAAAAGATAGATTGAATCAAAAAGCCGAAACCAGGATAAAGGAGTCCCAATAACTGAACATAAAATAAGATATTAGTGAATCATTCCACTTCCAATAATGATCCAGTAACGAAAAGAACTTACTATTCCTGATTCATGGCCGAACAAAATTCAAGAAATCGATTCAAATATGGAGATAGAAAGCGAGCTTAACGAGTGTACTTATAGTCAGGCGAGCGTTCGACCAGATAATGGGATCGCAGCGGCCTGAAAAAAAGAAGGAGAATGCGGAAAACTCTGAAACTTCAAGATCGAAAGAGAAAAATGATAAAAACCATATATAGGGAGTGACATATGGCCACGTGGCATGCATCGATGCGTGCTACGTGGTTGTGGTTTCTTGATGTATGTCATATGATTATATGTCACCTATATTATATCATATAATGTTAGATCAGAAGCCAGTATGTGGCAATTACGATAAGTGAGGCTGTCAAGTTGCAAATTTATATATATACACATACATCTGTTCTATAACTCACGTGTCTAAGTTTTACCGGAATAGCCAAGACCTATGTAGTATAATGATAATAGTTTCTCAAGCCCTTGGTCAACGGTTCAAATCCCCAACCCTAATGTCCCTTTGTTTTCAAAAAAAAAAAAAAAAAATTACCAGACTAATTTTGAGAATTGTTATTTGAATAAAAAATCATAAGTTATTCAATGATCTCCCATTACATGTGCATCTAACCGGAAAGTTCCGCTAAACATATGTTAGAAGATCATTTTTACCACCCTCGCACGATAAGGACAGGTGTATTATTGCCGTAATGCGAGTCATTCATCACTAATAGTAATAATCATCATCCTATGTATAATGGGACTCTAGAAATGCAATATTCATGCTAGCCGCTACTTGTCTTCTTCTTGAACTTGTACTCTCGAACAATATATCCATACATTTTCATTAAACTAAGAAAAGTTAACGAGTGCTTTGAATTTTATTTCTTTAAATTGCCATATATAACTCTCTTTGGGGTTTTTAGGCTTCAACCTCAATTAAATTGGGGGTTGAATGCTCCTACTTATATTTATTGATTATTATCAAAAGAATATAGGAGTGCAACGAATTCATTCACTTGGGATGCTCAAATATTCCTCCTCAACGTTTGGTAGAAAAGCTTTTCAGTCATTCAAAATAACTGAAAAGCTGCGTTTTTAAGATACGAAGAGAAATTTTGTAGTGCACTTCATCATATATTTATCGCACTTTAACAAGGACTGTGATACTTAGGTGCATTTAGACAGTAAGACTCAAAAGTATTATTTTTGAAAGATCATCAAATGCTTTGACAAGATTAATATAGAAGATAAATTTAAGAAGAAAATGTACTCTACCCTGATATATTTCATGACATGTTTATCATGTCTGAGGCATTAATATTGAAAACAGAATCTGGATTCATGAAGTTGATCTATTTATGAATTCAAATTTTTACATAATAACATCTTAGGAAACCACAACTTCAACTTTTATTCGTCTAATGGTGAACCACCCCGAATTTTGGCGGGTCATGAGTTGGGAACAGTTGTGAAATTTCATCGCGGTCGGGTTGGGACCGACAAGAACCCATTGGGTTGGGACCGACGAGAACCCGTCATGTTGCCATCCTGAAGATGGTCTCGCTCTGCTTCTAGGACATAGGAGAAAACCATCCCTCCACTTCCAGGACATAGGAGAAAAGCCCGGTGATTCCATCGCGAAGGGCTCGTGGTGGCAAATATCGGTCTATTGCGCTCCGTATATAGACGATGCAAGGGGGTAGTATCGCTCCAGCTCACCCACCCGTGGTGGCCGTTCGGAAGCCCCTCAGACGAAGGTGGGCCCCACCTATTCTCAATCCCACAAGTGGCTAAGCACAAACAGGGTAGCATAGCGTAGTAAACCATTTGGAAGGGATTTGTGACTGTTCATTAACAGTCACAATCACTTCACGGCATGCCTAACGAGTTAATTCTCATTTAACTCGCCTTTGCTTTCTTGCCTCAGAACAACACTATAACTACACAACACATCCCATTTCTTCGTTAGATCATAGACTCAACGAACCAAAGTCAAGCTGCAAGCCTGCAAGTATATGATAACACAAACCAAAATTCTTCGACCAGGGAACCCAAGAATTTCCACCGTTCGTAAAGAGTGGATCTCGAATACAGGCAAAACTGTGTGAGCTCTGCCTTGACTCGAGTTTCAGGTTCCAGAACTTGTTTCTGTCACACACTACTCTACATAAAATTTATGATCATAAAAAGTTCCATTACCAAAAATATTTACCCTTTAATCCACAATTGTACAACATATTGTGAAGGAAAATTAGCATTTCCTAGCAAGCCATTACAGAAAGTTTTGAGACTTCATAAAAAAAATAAAATTATTAAAAAAAAAAAACACCTGAGAGACTAGTTTTGCATGTTTACTTCATGTTTCTTGATTCATTTGATTCCAAATTTTTGATGCTTTTACGGTCATCTCCTTTGGCTTAGAAAAGGCTGAGTTGCAGAACCTGCATAATAATTAGAAGATTGAACCAAAGTCGGTCCAGGGATATCGTCCCAGAAAGATACTGCTTACTAGTTACCATAATAACAAAGTCAAACATATAATTTACCTTCTCATGCACATCTCAAAACCGGTTAATTCAAGGCATGATCACAAACAGTTAATGCATATCATAGAT
>CAVNYN010204141.1:0-37665 GCA_963692815.1 Nyctanthes arbor-tristis
TTGACTACTTGGAAAAGATTTACAATCGAAGAATTGGAGCTCCTATATATCATTGCATGGAAATGTTGGTTCCAGAGGAACATCCATACTTTTGAGAACAGACAGGTACAGGCTCATGAGATCCTCCTTGGGGCTACTAGTTTCCTTTACAATTCAAATTGACAAATGGATATGATGCTCAATCCATCTTGGCCAAGCAAATGAGTACGCCTGGCACACAGTCATGGGTTAAACCTAAGGCAGGGTTGCTTAAGGTAAATGTTGATGCAACAGTCAAGGACAAGGTGAACTATTTTGTTGTCAGCGTAGTCATACGCGATGAGAAGGGTAATTTTATTTTGGGTATCACACGTGTTATTCAAGGTAAGACCAGCCCTTTTGTTGAAGAATGTTGGGCAATCCTGGTTGGCCTACAAACAGTTATTGAAGAAGGCTTTCAAATCGAAACTATTGAATCATATTGTAGTGGAGTAGTGAAGGCATTCAATCAACCAACCAAGAAAAAGGAGGAAGGAATCATTATTCACAAAATCAAATCTCTTATTTCCAACTTTTGTATGTCATTATGTTGTTGTATTAGTAGGAAGGCCAATACTATAGCCCACGCCTTGGCTAGATACGGGTTTAAGCAGTGTGTCTCCCGCGTGTAGAAAGACCCCCTTGACTTTATTGTAGACCTTATTGCGAATGACTTGAGCTGATAATAAATTTCCTTTTACTTTTCAAAAAAAAGCAGAAAATTTCACTCATCGAGTCACATCTCATGCCAATATAAACAAACAAAACAAAATTCCTCAAAACATCATTCGTTAGGTTTTTAACATCTGAAGTAATACCTTATTTGTTCATGCTTTGTCTAATTTCATCCCGTCGATATACTGTGCAGAACAGAACCATCCAGAGTTTATAGCAAGTTCGCTTTGTTAGTTGACTCAAACAAATGTCACATAATTGTAAAAGTACTTGAAGATGTTATGGTGTAATCCTCAGTCTTATGTAAATAAATTATAGATATGCAATCCAGAGTATTTTAGAATAGAAATTGGTCAAACCATTATATTAACATATTCTTTAGAACCTATAATTACTATATCCAATGCTCATTTCTATTCCTTCTATCTATGTTTTCCAATAGAAATTGGAAACCAACATGGCATATATCCTCAAGTCACATGTATGCAAAAACGTATTCACTCATTACAAAGAAAATGCAGGGAAAACCATAATTAAATTTTCTAAAATCATATACCACTTTCAACTACCGAAACCATCACTCCTTAGAAGAAACATTAATTGGATGTTAAACAAGCAAAAAGTACAGAAATTATAAAGAAAAAACTCTTGCCTCTTGAAAAACTCCCTCCACGTTGCTTCCGTTTCCGGCAGCAAAAGTAGAAGGTGAATCCTCCCATTTCCAGTAAAATTATAATAATTCACAGACAAATTTCAAGTCTTGAATTATGGAGACTTTCTTATCATTTCGATTAAGTATCTACAGTGAGATTAATCACACAATAATAATAATAATGAAGTAAGTTGAACTAAATTAATTTCAAAACTTTTACTTTAATTCAATTCAATATGATAAACCACATGCAATAAAACCTATAGGTATATGTTTATTACATTTATTAATTTATTATTTTTTTGTGGGAACTTATATATTGGTAAAAATTTGAATTGAAGAGATACAATAGTAATAATATTTGATGGTGACGATTTAGAAAAAAATAAAAATTCTTTTAATTCTTTTTAGAGTAGAAAGTAGTTAAAAATAAATGTTAGGGGTAAATCATATAGAATTTATCCTTTCTTGAAATATTGCTTCCCTTGGGTCTTTTATGATATGAGGGTGTGTACTTTAGAATTTTTAGAATAGATTTAGTGAATATTGATTTATTTGGAGAATTTATTACACTATATGAGGACATGCGAAAAATAATTTTTTCAAGAATTTGTGGTAAAGAATTCACGCTGATAAATAAATACTATCCACACTACAAAATGTGTTCTTGGACTTCTTGTGTTGTTGTTTATTGAACAAAGATATGAATGTATGGTAATATTAGAGTTATATAAATTTCGTATGCACTATTTTTCATCGTTTCTTGGTTTTAATATTCAACTTGAAATTAAATTTATATTTAAAAATTTCTCATTAATTCTCATTTTTATTAATTAAGAGTATTGTTTTATGAATCACAATTTAATTAGTTTTGTGCCAAGTGAAAGAATTGTACGCAATAAAATTGTAATTATTAACAACATATGTATATGAGTGAGTAGTACGTAATAAAATTGTGACTACTTAGTTCTTTAAATAATCATAAACTAGTTATTTCACCCGTACGTTGTACGAAATGATAATACTAGATATATAAGTAATTCAAAAAGATTAAATATGATCGTATAAAAAAGATTTAAACTATAATATTTGATCGTTAATGTGTGTGCAAAGAAAAAAATTTAGGTGCTATTCGTAATATAATATCTTTTATTAGATCGGAAGAGAACGTGGTCCACAGAAAAAAATAAAGAAAAATATTGAAGAAAATTTTAGAGTTTGTATTAGGTTGTAAGTGTATAACACACAGGAAAATATGTTACATCCAATAAACATAGCTAAAATAAATGATGAATGATAATCCATCAACATTATAATAGAATTTGTTGTTTAACCGTTGTTAACGCATATCATAATTTTTAGACGTTTTCGATTTATAACCTTCGAAATATCTTCATAAAATTGTCTATGAGTGAACACCAACTATTTCTACAAAATGTACATGTTATTTATTGTCCTCTTTTTTTAACTTTTGTAATATGTATTAATGATATCTAATTTTTCATAACATACACTTTCTACAGACTAAATAATTTAATATGTTAACATAATTTAATTAGCGTATAAAGAATTGAACAGTTATGACCAAATCAATTGGAAAAATCAGGAATTGACTAATATTGGAACCAATTCGGAAAACAATCTGACGGTGTGTGATAAAGACGGATACGGTTCACCGGTTCACAATAAATTTTTTTCCAAAAATAATCCATTAAAATTTTGAACTTTTTGGAACTTAAAGCTTATAAGCCAAGACCCTATTATGCATAATCCTTCTCCACGTATCTTAATATAGGCATACATCATCAATTCTTTTCACTATATAACCAATGTGGGATTCCGTTTCTATTTTCAAAGTCACATTACTGATGGCCCTTAAATTATAATATTTGATCGTTTACGTTTGTGTAAAGAAAAACACTATAAATGCTGCACGTAATACAATATCTTTTATTAATGAAAATAAAAATGGTCCATGAAAAAAAAATCTAAGGAAAACATTGCAAAATTTGTGAATACTATAACCAATTTGAAAAACAGTCCGATGGTGTGAGATAAAAACGGATATGATTCACCAGTTCACAATAAACTTTTTTCAATAATGGTCTATTAAAATTTTGAATTTTTTAGAAGCTCAGGGCCCATAAGCTAAGGCTCTATTATACATAACCATTCTCTAGGTAGTTTAATATAGGTATACACTCTCAATTATTTTCACTAAATAACCAACGTGAGATTCTCTTTCTATACCAAAAGTCACATTAATAATAGCCCTTAAAATATAATATTTGATCGTTTATGCATGTGTAAAGAAGAAAATAGAGGTGTTACCCATAATACGATATCTTTCATTAATGAAGATAGAAAATAGTCTTTAAAAAAAGAAAAACTAAGGAAAATATTGAAAAAAAGTTGCGAATACTGGAACCAATTAAGAACACAATTTGACAGTGTGAGATGAAGATGGATACAGTTCAATGGTTCACAATAAACTTCTTATCAATAATGATATATTAAAATTTTAAACTTTTTAAAAACTCAAGACCTATAAGTTAAGACCCTATTATGCATAACCCTTCTCCAAGTAGTTTAATATATGTATACATCCTTAATTTTTTCACTAAATAACTAATGTGGGATTCCCTTTCTATTCTCAAAGTCAAAAATTTCAATGACTATTAACAAAGGAATAAAATTTCAGAATTTTTTAAACGGTAAAGATAAAAAAATTATAAAGCTAAATGTTTTTTCCCACATTATTTTAGGTAAAAATTAATTTATTTCAATTATTTAATTAAAATCGGTCTGATGACCTTGAACTATTAGTTTTTCCAGTTCAATGACCAGTCTGGCTTTCTGAACATTTGCGAACACTGGAATTGATCTGGAAAATAATCTGACGGTGTGAGATAAAGACGGATATGGTTCACAATAAACCTTTTCTCAATAATGATCCATTAAAATGTTGAAATTTTTAGAGGCTAAAGACCTATAAGTTAAGGCCTTATTATGCATAACCCTTCTCAAGTAGCTTAATATAGGCATACATCGTCAATTCTTTTCACTAAATAACTTTTGTAGGATTCCCTTTCTATTCCCAAAGCCACATTTTCAAATGTTCTTAAAAAAAGAATAAAATTTCAAGATTTTTTTAAATGGTAAATATAAAAAAATTATAAAATTGATTGCTCTTTTTCCACATTAGTGTGGTAAAAATTAATTTATTTCAATTATTTAATTAAAATCAGTCTGATGACCTTGAACCGTAAGCGTTTCTCGTTCGATCACCAGTCTGGTTTTCCGTACATTTGCGAACACTGGAATCAATTTGGAAAACAATTGGTCATTGTGAAATAAAGACGGATATGGAACACAATAAACTTTTGAACCATATAAACTTTTTTCTTAATGATAATCATTAAAATTTTAAACTTTTTAGAAGCTTAAGGCTCATAAGCTAAGGCCCTATATGTATAATTCATCTCCAAGTAGCTTAACATAGGCATATATCCTCAATTTTTTTTACTAAATAACCAACGTGGGATTCTTTTCCTATGCCTAAAGTCATATTTTCGATTGCTGTTACAAAAGGAACAAAATTTCAACATTTTTTTAAACAGCAAAGATAAAAAAATTATAAAATCGAATGTTCTTTTTTCACATTATTTTAGGTAAAAATATTAATTTATTTTAATTATTTAATTAAAATCGGTCCGATGACCTTTAACTATTAGTTTTTCTAGTTCGATGATTGGTCTGATTTTCTAAACATTTACGAATACTAAAATTAATCTGGAAACAATCTGACGGTGTGAAATAAAGTCAGATATGGTTCACCAATTCACAATAAACTTTTTCTTCAATAATGATCAATTAAAATTTTGAACATTTTGGAAAGTCAAAGCCCATAAGTTAAGGTCTTATTATGAAACATTCTTTAAGTAGATTAATATAGTTGTAGATCCTCAATTCTTTTTTACTAAATAACCAAAGTGGGATTCTCTTTCTATATCCAAAGTCATATTTCGATGGCTTTTAAAAAATGAATAAGATTTTGACATTATTTTAGGCAAAAATTAATTTTCTTTTCAATTATTTAATTGAAATCGGTCTGATGATCTTGAACTATTAACTTTTCCAATTCAATGATAGGTCGAACTTTTTAAACATTGGCGAATATTCGAGCCAATCTAGAAGTTATCCAGCGGTGTGAGATAAATTGAAACAAAAAATTAAGAAAATCGATCGAAAATAAAATTGTTTAAGATAAGGAGTGAAAATTTAAATATAAAGTGAGAGAGATTTGAGAAAGTTCTTAGATAGAATGAGTTCTATTAGAGAAAAGAAGGAAAACGTAGATAAAGAAAGAGATATTTTTAGATAAAATGAAATTTGATTTGGTGTTTGGAATTAAAAATTGAAAAATATAGTGATAATATAAAAAAGTGATATGATAAAAAGGGAAATGGAAGATAAAAAGGGAATATATAAATTGGCAATAAATTAAAAAGGTAAATAAAATTAAAAAGTAAAATAGAAATCAATAGCCAAGATTGATATATTAAACCAACGGCCAATATGAGATATCCTGATTTAGCAAGTGCTTTGGTAATAATTAATTTTGTTTTTTATTATTTAATTCCAATCAGTCTGATGACCTTGAACTGTTAACGTTTCTGATTCAATGACAGATCTGACTTTTTAAACATTGGCAAATATTCGAACCAATCTGGAAGTTATCCCACGGTGTGATATAAATTGAAACAAAAAATTAAGAAAATCAATTGAAAATAAAATTGCTTAAGATAGCGAGTGAAAAGTTTAAATGTAGAGTGAAAGAAATTTGAGAAAATTCTGAGGTAAAATGAGTTTTATTAGAGGAAAGAAGGAAAACGTGGATAAAAAAAAGAGATATTTTTAGATAAAATGAAATCTAGGTTTGTGATTGGAATTAAAAATTGAAAAATATAGTGATAATATAAAAAGAAAAATGAAAAAAAGGGAAATGAAAGATAAAAAGGGAATATATAAATTGATAATAAATTAAAAAGGTAAATTGAATTAAAAAGTAAAACAGAAATCAATTACCAAAATTAGTAGATTAAACTAACGACCAAAATAAGATATCATGATTTAGCAAGTGTTTTAGATGGGAAAAAGTGAAATTGAAACTATCCTGCTTTTAAGTATATATAGATTTTTTTGACTAATTATTATATTCCGTGCAACTCATAGATATATAACTAGTAGGATATAATACATGACTATCTCTATCGCAACAAATTAACCATTCACTAGATATAATACATGAATTAAAGAGTTATATTACGGGTTCTTATTCCATGTTTTATTCCTGATAACCTAGGCTCCGTTTAGACTTAAGTGTGCCAATAACTTATTCTTTAGTTACCATCGGAGCATATCCGCATATAATATGCCTTAAAAATTTATATACTAATGAAAGAACTTTGATTTTTCCTCCTCATTGAAGTGATACTTAGTTATCATTGAGCCATAATAAGTGCATCCATATAATGTTTTTCTTCGCTAGTCGATATTGAAAATATATCCATATCTAATTTCACTAAAGTCAGTCACATTACACTATTCTAATATATGCTATCATAGTCCAATTAAATACTTTTCTAGAGTGTATTAAACATGATTTTTATGTGGACTCATACAATTGCTGTCATATTCCAATTAAATAGTTCTCTATAGCATTATTGTAGTGAACTAATTAAATCAAACTGTAAATGAAGGGGGTTAATCACATATGAGAGACAAGTAAAAAGTAGAGAGTAGTGATTAGTCTTTTTCTAAACCCAAAAAACTTCTGTAAATGAAGGGATTAATAATATATGAGAGATACATATAAAGTAGAGAGCAGTGATTAGTCTTCTTCTAAACCCAAAAAACTTCTGTAAACGAAGGGGATTAACAATATGTGAGAGATAAAGATAAAGTAGAGAGTAGTGATTAGTTTTCTTCTAAACCCAAAAAACTTCTGTAAACGAAGGGGGTTAATAACATATGAGAGACAAGGAGAAAGTAGAGAACAATGATTAGTCTTCTTCTAAACCCAAAAAACTTGAGCCATACTCTAGAAAATTGAGTTGGCAACAAAGTAGAGAGCAGCAAAGGTAATTTGGATAAGGAAATAACTCAAATCAAAATGGTCCACCTTGTAGCCTAGCATTGCCCCTATAGCCTTCATTTCCTTTATGCCTACGAATTTATAGAGTTTGCATACAATTTTTTAGTCCTTTTCATGACGCATCTCAAGCTTAAAAAACTTTGGAAACTTGATCCCTTAGTCAATAAGTAATTCAAGCTTTAAAAACTTTGGAAACTTGATCACTTAATTGAAGCGGCCATGCATCCACAAGATTAGTTTATGCCAACATACTTGATGATGTTTCACAACTTCACTTCTTAACCAGCAGTCGACAACTAAGAATAGGTAGAAGAAAGATCTTTACGTTTCTAACAAAACAAAGCATCAGACTTCCAATATTACCATGAGTGAATAAGAATTCACAAAAAAAACCCAGTGGGAAACTAAAGCCAAAATCAAATTGCTAGCTGAATAGGAATAGAACCCAGTAGGAAACCGAAACAAAAAACCGGTAAAATCTGAAACGAAATTCCTGAAGAGATTGGAAGAACCAAAAAAAAACTTCAAGATCTTGTCAATGGTATCTTACTTACCTAGTAAAGTTTTCTGAATAATTCCAAAAAATTAGTTGAAGGTGACTCCCTATATTCTATGCCTTGAAAATTTATATGCTAATGAAAGAGCGTTGATTTCTTTTCGTTCAAGTGATGCTCTTTTATCATTAATCCATGCTAACATGCATTGAGATAATGTCATTAAATCATGAAAAGATTGTATGTTCATAACCATAAAAGCTTGTTATACTTCAACTCAAAAAAGGAATTTAATTGAACTTCAAATTTTTTTTTTTTTTTTTAATTGAAGAGCCATACAAAATTGACATTAGCTAGACCAATTTTCCATTACACATGAAAGAACATTCGAATGCAATAAAGAAAATTTATGGTTGCAGTTCCAATCCAAACAATTTTCTCCAAAATCCTTTATCAAATTACAATAATCATTACCCATTTGTTCACGACTGCAACGGACCAGTTTATTATTCTAGATTGGTTATCATATTACTGTCTTCAAAGTTTATCCTGGAAAGTTAGATGCGTGTTTCTTTAACTGTATTCCATACATTAATCCTGCTAGAATATAGAAAATGACAAGCCAGTCAAAAAATCATGAAATAAGATACAGAACATTAAAATCCCAAAGAATCTAGTTCCAGTGAACTGTATTATATAGTATATAATCTCATGAATCATAAAGGTTGTTCATGTCTACATTTCAAGTCACATTGAATGCTCAACAAACAACTTCATACATAACTGCATCAGTCACTTGAGAAACATGAAGAGAGTACCACCTGGCACTAATGTTCTTGAAAGACAGCCTTTTATGGGATAGTGAAAATATGAATGGCAGACTTTTGAGGCCATTTTTAGATCTGTTAGCATTATCATTTTGCATTAGGAATCACATTGATCTAACTCCACTTGTACTACCCACTTTTGCACAACACGGAGCTAGAGTTTTCACACATTTTCCTATGCAAAAATTCAATTTATAACTGAAACATTCGAGAATTCAATAACACAAATTTGATAGTAATGATTACAAGAATTTCTGTGCACGATTAATTGACCAAAATTAGCATATGGCCAGCAATTTTCCTAGGAATTCTATGCCTCTATTTTAGCAACACAAACCGAGCTCCTAAATGAATGTCACAGCATGCTCACTACAATGGTGAATGTCTGACTTGTTTTATCTTTCTTCTGACTGATCGGGTGTGCAATTTTGAGGTCGTGAAGATGGATGTCTACAATAATCACATATTTCAGTCATGACTGCATTTGCCATATTCTTGGAACTTAATTTCAGACAAAGCTTATCCAATTTAGTTTCTTTTTTTCTTTTCTGCTTTTTTAGCCTCTCTTCTCTTTTCAGAATGACCAATATATAGCAAAAACAAACACAAAGGAAAAAGCAAGAAGAAACTAAGAAACATCAAGACAAAAAATGAAACCCAACCGAGCCACATTTCCAAAAAACTAGGCGCTTATAACCAAAACACAGAAACGTCTGACAGACAATCCGCGATGCGTACATCGGTCCATTTATGTCTCTTTTTCTAAACAAAGAACGGACCAAAAATTGATTTTCGACATAGCACATGCCCAGAATTTTCTTATGCAGAAAATTTGTGTTTTCACAAATTGGTGATAATGAAGCTAGGGTTTTCACAAATTTTCTTATGCAAAAATTCAATTTATAACTGCAACAATCGAGAATTCCATAACATGAATTTGTTATTAACATCAATTTTTTACAATTTGATTTCGAGTAGAGATGGGTTTTCTTACCTTCATATTTTTGCCCAATTTGTCTTCAACTTTTCACAAAATTGTAACTTCACAAAGTTTGAGAGGCTGAAGAGGATGAAGAACTTTCCTTCTCGAATGCTTGTAGAGAACATTAGCTGTAGTGGAGCGAATTTTGAATTTCAGAAAGGGAGATAGCAATGGAGGGAGATGTCTATTCTTGGGAGATAATTGGCCATATTGTTCGTTCATTTTTTTGGCGAATTTTCTAAAGAGAGTAATACTTTCCCTTAGAGAAAATACACTCCCGTGTGACTTATGTGATTAGAAATTGAGAGATTGAGATGGGGGAGAGTAATACTCTCCATAGCCAAAATGTTCTTTTGGCCCTTTCTTCTTTTTTTTTTTTTTTTTTTTTTTTAATTTAAATGTTGGTCAACTGTGGTCAAATGGTCAAAGGGTCAAAAAAGAGTAAAAAAAGGGTCAGCCGGCCCTTTGGGCTATTTCCCAAGTGGCATATTGCATTGGCGGGGAGTCCAACCATAAGATTGGTGGATGTTTGATTCTCATTTTAATTTGAAATTATAACCGAACAAATAAAATGAGATAGAGGTGTTTGATCCTCATTTTAGGTGCAAATTATAATATGAAAATTACAATAATGAGGTAGAATGAGTAGTAAAAATTTAATAAATATTCAAAATATGTGGTCAATATTGAATAGTCGTCAGTTTGATGGTGATACCACTCATGTTCATTTTTGATTTTTCTAATTCAACAACCTCATGCGTGGGCGAAGCCATATAGAGATAAACGCACTTGTCGAAAAATTCTGACTACACCATTGACCTCACGTGCAATAAAATTGCCTCTTAAAGATACTACTCAATACTCATGGCTAAATTAACCTGATGGAAGAAAAAAATTTGAATGGGAAAACATAATTATCAGCTCCCACAACAATTACACAAATTAGACTCGAATCATTAACCTCATTTGCAACTGTACAACTAATTCCAAAACACAACCTCACAATGCAATAGGGTTAAAGATCAAAATTAAATATTACAGTTATACAAACAATGTAAAACACATGTTGGAAGTCCAACAGGACTATAGATCAGAATAAAGTTGTATTACATTGAAGTTCAAGAAAATAACTTATCTCTAGAGTGGTCTGTTGTTAAAGATTGTTAAGGAATATCAAATTAACAAGGGGGATATGACTTGAAGTACTATATTTGCATCAAATATTCAAACTAGCAATGTTTGACATCCCTACTTCCATGTAAAAAATATAATTACCAGCTCCTAGAGGAAGGGAAGGCACCAATCAAGTAAGTAGAACTCACCCCATCATGTATGAATCTAAACTTCACTATAGACCTCAAGTATTTTGAGCCAATGATGGGTGAATAAGAGTCGACCCTCAATTCTAGTTACGTCACATTCAACATCAGATGATCGTGGTAGCCAATTTATCATATTTTTAGGACAAATGAAGTATATCATCCTTTTAGGACAAATGAAGTAACACCATAACAGTATATTTTGTACTTCCTGGCATATAGTTCACTCATACAACAACAAAAAGGCCAAGAATGTTCTTGTATCATTTGGATTACTGAGATCGTCGTCCTATAGGCTAGTTGCAAAATAATATGCGATGTCTTCTAGATCATATGCCTCCAACTATATGTCATCTTTACTTTCCTTGTTATACAATAATCTACCAAAACATTAAAAGTTACATTAACTTTTTTTTTTTTTGCCAAACGCATCTGGATAAGTTAACTATTTTTCTCATTCCCAAAAAAGGGGTTAACTATTTGTTTACTTTATATGGAAAAAAAGTTAGTTTTATTTCAACACTCTCTAATCAGTATCTTGTTTATTTTCAACTAAGGATAATATATTAAAATTTATATAATTTTGATTTATATTATTAAGTAGTTTAAACTTAGACTTTGTTTGGTATTGTTGGAGTTTCTCCAATAAGCAGCTTCTGCCGTACTAGATAAAAAAACTTATGAGAGAAAAATCAATTTATTTATTTATTTTTTTGTCCAAAGAATCAATTTAGTGTTTGATAAACAATGTTGCTAAATTGTTGTAGGTCCAAAAATAGTTTTTAATTGTTTGGTAAATGTAACTGTTTCATTGCTGTGACATTTTATATTTACTAAAAAGTACACGATTTAAATTATTATTATTATATAGTATCCTTATTTTTTTCTTTTTATAAATAATGTGTGATATATATGTTATCTCACAAAGAATTAAAAAATATCGACAAAGAATAATTGAAAGTGAAAATTTATTCAAAATTTTTTTGTTGGAAAAATTATTTTAAATTAACCAATCAATAAAAATATAGAAAAAGGTAAAATAAATATAATTACCCAATAAAATATATTATGATTCAATGAGAAAATTTAAATAGAATAGATTGTTGCATAAGATGGTTTGTAAATTTTTTGTATCTTTATCTAATATATCAAAGGGTATAAAAAAATAAATATGGGGTTAAATTTAATAATTTAATTATTATTATTTGAAAAAAAATTAAAAGTAGAAGTTGAAAAGTTGCCTTTCTACTACTTCTCAAGATCTATTCTAGGATGCTATTGTTAGGATGCTATTGTTTATCCAATAATCACTTTTTTTCTTCTAAAATTTATCAGACACTTTCATTATTTGTACTTCTCAAAAAAGAACTTGGTACACAACATCAATCTCTAATAGAGCTGAGTCATACATGCTTAGTTTCAAAAGTAAAGTCATCCTGAAATCCAGGCTTATCCCGCCCCCTTTCTATGTGAACCCGCAATGTAGATAAAGCAATGAAATGAGAAGGGGAAATAGAGCAACGGTAGGTGTTGGCATATTTGTGTATTGGCTATTTCTAATTTTATATTTGTATTTCAAGAATAATTAACTTGTTGGGTAAACTTCACGTGGACTAGTAGAAGAGATGTCTGCCAGGTAAGTTGATGTGAAGTGTAGTAGGTGTTATACTTTTATTATATCATTTTCTACGACTTAATCAAGCTCTAAGCCTTTAATATTTTTCCTTTTCTTTCCCCCAAGAGATACAGGAGAGAAAATTATTGTGTTTTTGGGAATGGATGTAGACATGCTCATCCTAACGACGAATATTTGTCTTCAATTCATTTTCCTAAGTTTTGCCTGATAAATTATATATTTTTTTATTTTGATATTAGTTTGATAATTTTTTAGGAAGATGTACCAGTGGCGGTGATTGTGCTTTCCCGCATACATATGAGTTAGATGTTCTTAAACAAATGGGATATGTTGGTTTTATGTGAGTGGTAATTGCAAAAGGGGTTTTATTTATATCTAAGTATGAGGTTGCAATCAGCAACCCCTTAGTCAACAGGTTGGCCTACTTCACCACGAGCTGGCGGAGCGCTAATGTGGGCCCTGACCAACCACCTCATAGTCTTGACAAGCTCAAGACCCTTAACCTCACCTCAAGGTCAGCTCATGACACATTGAGCGACTAGCTATGTTTTTATACAAACATACCATGAGGTTAGCTCGCGAGGTCGCAAGTCTGAGGCCACGTATGTTGTCGCATAGCCTGACAAACGTAATGAGCTATCACACAACTTGCAAGCCAACTTGCATAGCTTATCACTTAGAGTTGATGTAACAGCTGCATTTAATGTAAATTTGGTATTTGTCTTTCCCATGCAACAACTAGCTTGTAAACAGTCAAAAAGCCTGACATTAACTCTAGCTAAGTATGTTTACAAGGGTTTCATTGGCTAAACATTTAATGCATGCAATCATTATAGCAATTTGTATACTCTAAATAAGGGAAGATCCCACAGAATAAATGACTTTCCCACATTTTACAACATTCTTGTCTTCGACATCTTTACTCCTCTCATTTATTTCTCTCTACAAGTCACCAACTAAACCATAAATTCTACATCTATTTCTTGACAAATTCATTTCTTGAGTCAAGGTAGATTTTGACATCAACAAATTGGCACCGTCTGTGGGAAGCTTTACAAAAATCCAAATCGAAGGTGTTTGAAAGCTAAAGATGAGTAAAAAATATAACCAAAGCGAAAGGATGAGGGGTCACAATGTTGAACTCCCTTAAAGATTTCAGAGACAAAGTAGAACGTCAGAAGAAGGTCCTCGTGACTTGCTCCTGATCTAGAAACTGAAGCCCTACAGAGATAGGTTGAATTATTGGCCCAGAAGATCCGGCGGTTACAGGAACAGCAATGCCAATCGCCCCCCTCACACTACTTGAGCGAATCCTCGCAAGAAGACTTTTCTTGGCAAGCTGAAAAAGTGGAGAGGATACCCCATGAGCTGATCCGCCAAGACAACCTGTGCAGAGGCAATTAAACTTCACACCCTCAGCGATATTGGGCTCAACACTACCTACTCCCAGCGGTAGAGGTAGTCCATCCCTATTGCACGCTAGCAGAGCTAGCGCGTTTGACAGGTTGGGACCTCAAGGCTAGCAAGAATCTAGACAACAACCTCATGGTCTCAAACGACTTGGAGATAAGCGGCGAGAGCTAAAAAATCCCTATCATCCCCCGTCGTATAGCGAAGCATAAAGTTGTCCTATGAAGGACCACAGAAGCCAACAACAAGCTCCTCAGCAAATCCATGAGCTGGATGAGCTAAGGAGAAGGCTAAATGACCTGGAACAGAAATAGACGAAAGGGAAGGAGGCCGATGATTTCTGGGGTAGGCCCTCGCCTTTTGTGCCATCAGTTAGGAAGGTAGTTATACCACCTAAGATGAAGCTCTCTCAGATTGGGATGTATAATGGGGAAACTGACCCCATAGCTTACCTTTACTGATATGTATCGTGGATGGAGTTACAAAACGCCTCAGGACTTGTGACCTTCTCCTTATCCATCCAATCTACATTAATCACCACATTTTCCCTTAAATCTTCTAACCTAGACTCACTGTTGCCGGCCATCTTCAGAAATACAAAGGTGGGAGGAATTTTGTGTCTAATAAACCACTAATTCACACTTGGAAAACACAAATAGAAAATCCCTAAAACTCTCTAAGTAATATGAAGTAAATTCCCTGATATCGAAAGAAAAGCACAGAATTTATTTTCTTAAGAGAATAAATAAGTCTCAGCTCACAGAAGGACTATAGAAGAACTCGTGAAAGAAGAATCAAACTATGTAGGTCAAACGGGTGAAGAAAGACTTGCAGAAGATTAGAAAGAAAAGTGAACAAGAATAGAGAAAATCAGAGAAGAGAAGGGTATTTATAGAGAGAGAGAGAGAGAGAGAGAGAGAGAGAAGGGGATTGGTCTCGGGAAGATAAGGGTGACGTCAATCATAGACATGATTGATGTTCCCCCTTCTCAAAGTTTACACGCCATTGGGAGAAGGACACGTGGCACACCCAGCAGAAGGGTAATCCTTCAAATTCAAAAATGTCTGATAGAAGCGTATGCGACAAGCTTGTATACCAGCTAACTTCAAGGGAACTCCTCCTCAGAGCTCAGAGTAGCACTGTTGAGGAGGCATTTGTTTATATCTAAATATGAGGTCACAATTAGTAACCCCTTAGTCAACAGGCTGGCCCACTTCGCCACTAGCTGGTGGAGCGCTAGTGTTAGCCCTGACCAGCCACCTCATATCTTGACAAGCTCAGCACCCTTAAGCTCACCTCACATGCTTAGACCTTTACGTCATGAGGTCAGCTCATGACACATTGAGCAATCTGCTATGTTTTCATACAAGCATCCCATGAGGTCAACTCGCGAGGTCGCAGGTCTGAGACCACCTATATTGTCGCACAGCCTGTCAGACGTAATGAGCTATATGCAACTTGCAAGCCAACTTACATATCTTATCTCTTAGAGTTGATGTGATAGCCGCATTTAATGTAAAGTTGGCATTTGTCTTTTGCATGTAACAACTAGCTTGTAAATAGTCAAAAAGCCTGACATTAGGTCCATCTAAGCATGTTAAGGCTTCTCATTGGCTAAACATTTAGCGCATGTAATCATTACATACCAATTTGTATAGATCGGAAGAGCGTCGTGTCCCACAGAATAAAGGACTCTCCCACATTTTATAACGTTCTTGTCTTTTGCATCTTTAATCTTCTCATTTATTTCTCCCTGCAAGTCACCAACTAGACCATAAATTCTACATCTAGCTCCCTATTTTCACTACTAATTCCATTCAAATCATGCTCTTACTCTAGTATTATACTAGTCTTATTATATTAAAGGGTACATTAGAATAATAGTACCTGTCTTAATATTTTAGTTTGTCTAGCTTAGTAGAAATAATGCCAAGTATAATGAGGTCTGGATGCAAGCAGAATCAATCATTTGGTAAAATTTGAGAATATGATTCATGATCATTTGCATAAAGTTGGGTTGTTCAATAGCAAGTAAGAATGGTTATGTTTGGTACCCTAATGGTGTGTAAAGGCCCCAACTAGCTATAAGCTATTGCCAAACTCCTAGTTTTATAGATCAAATACTTTAAGGGTTTCACTTCAGAATCGACGTGGGACAAGCTCACATTCATTTCTTCCTTTTACTCCTCAAATTCTCTATGCAATGCCCTTATTTCCTTCGCTCAATGCCTCAACTCACCTTAAGCCCTATGCATGCCTCTCTCAACTCCTCTTTAGAAAGCCCTTTTTTCCTTTGGTCAACATTTATGCGACTATGCCACGCCTCTTTTTCCTTCCTTCTAAACCCACCCAAAGCCCTTTCCAACCAAGGATGAACAAACAAACAAAAATATCCTTACATTGGAATTTCCATCAAAGTATGGGAATTGTGAACAGCTTCATCAAGGATATATTCAAGAAATTGGTTGGAGATACAACAAGAAACCTACAATTACTTCGTGTAAAATTCGTGAAGATACAACAAGAAACCTACATCTTTGGTATGGGTTTCTTGAAATTTACTTTGATATATATATATATATATACTGCTATTGAATATCTTCTTTTTTCCCTTTTCCCCAATTATTTGAACAAAGATGTTTAAGAAATAATGTTGTTGTTTTAGGGAAAAATTTTAGTTTTTTGTTACATATAAACTCTAATTGCTATTTAAATTACAACTGTATATTATGAGTTCTAGTGAATGAGAAGGATTCCTTCATGTAAGATAGAAAAGTCAAAGCTAAACATTTACTATAGTCCAAATCAAAAGTTGATACATGACTTTATAATTGCAAAATCAGGAAGTTTAGAAAATTTGCCAAGATATTAGTATATGTGATATGGAATATAATATCTTGAAAGAAAAAGAAAGAGTTGTTGATGTTGAGAATAGTTTAGGAGAACTTGTTGGGATGATTCATGAAGACGAAATGGACTATTTTACATTTTCTCTTATTTAAAATTTTCAACGGCACTGACGGAAATTCCTAGCTCCGTCCCTAGTGATCACCAGTGCTTTGCATAATTCACATCCTAAAGCCTGTATCTTCTTCATCGAGTATGCTCAGGGCCGGACCTGAGGTAAGGCCCAAAAGGCCATCACCTCAATGCCCAAAATTTTGGAAATTTTAAGAAGTCCAAAATTCCCTAAGCCTGTTTTTTGAGAAATTTACATAGAAAGGACTTCTGATATTTTAGACAGCTCCAGTGGTTTGGGCTTTGTAAAAGGTCATCCATCTCATATGTTCGAATCCCTTTCATCATACAGCTAACATATTTTTTGCTTAAAAAAATAATTTTAAGTCTATATATATGTGGTTAATTTCGAATTTGTAGTTTGTTTTACTCCTAACACATTTTTTGCTTAAAATAATTTCAAGTATATAAATGGTTTTTTTTAATTTTTTAATTTTTATTTTTTGTAGTTTGTTTTTCTCACTTAAACAAATTTGAAAACTTGTATAATTTTTTTATTTCGACTTGCATTATCTTAACAAATACTTGATTTTATATGTTTGGTTTTTGTTTTCTCACTACAATGATTTTCTTTTTTTTAGTTTGTGTTCCTCAATTAGACAAATTTGAAAATTGTGTAATTTTTTGTTTCAACTTGCATTATAACTTAACAAATATTTAGTCTTATATATTTAGTTTTTTGTTTTGTCATTTTCATGATTTTCAATTCTCATATTTAAATTGTCGTATGAATCCAAATATTTTTATTTTTCTTTTAATTTAAAATAAAAAATTAATATCATTAACAATAGAGTAATTCTTTTTGATGTCTCTATATGTGATTAAGTTAATTATTTAGTGTATGTTTTATTTTATTCTTTGGTATAATATAAATATTTTAGAATATTGTTTATTGTTTTATATGAAAAAAATGAATTTAGAATACAACTTAGGGGACTATTTTTTTCTTTTTGATTCAAGGCCCCAAAATCGCAGGTATGACACTGAGTATGCTAATATTACCATTGATGATGAGAGGAGGGATATTGACTTGGTTGAATGCGAAGTTATTGTGAAAGAAAAGTTACTGGATATCTTCCAACACCGTCACCTTCAGTGGACTAATAAGTTCGAAAATGATTGCCCCTCCAAAGTTCACCTCACAGGAGCAAAATTGACATTATCTTGGAACCATACCCATATGTTAAGGCATTGTATTCTTGGCCAAAAATCATTCATTGACAGATCGGAAGAGCAAGCTCATATTTCAGAAGTCTTCGATGACGAGACCATGATTGCATCCCTGATCCTATTTTGCTAGACGTACTTGAGGATTATAACATCTTTTTGAAACTTCAACCCTATGTGCCCAAGAGACAAATTAGTAGAAGGCTTTTCTTCAACAAACTTCAATAGGAAAACTCTACCTATCTTATCTTTTTCACTAATGAAAGGATTCAGAAAGTGGGCTTTGATGGATTGAAGGATGATGACATCAATTTCATAGATTATAGAACTGGGTTTTATCCCCTACTTCCTTGGTGTTGGGTTAGAAGGTGGTAGGTTGGCAAATCAGTGTGATAGGCTGTCTTGTGTTTGGTTTTTATGTTTGGGTCCTCTTAACTTTTTATTTTTGGTCCAGTAGGAGTATGCTGGCCAATGCTGAGTATGGTGTCGTTGGCCCTTGTCCGGGGCTGTTTGTTGGGCCCTTGTTTAGGGTTCGTGTTTGGGCCCTTGTTCAGGGCCTGTGTCGGTCTAATCCTAATGCGGGACCTGAGTCTTGTACTATAGTGACCAAGAAAATTTAAATTCAATTTTATTACTTTAACTCATGCCGCTACTGTTTCTTTGACTTTTCAAACATTTTCATATACTTGTCTAGCCGAGTCGAAGTATATTATGAGAATGGAAATCACGTAACTTAATAATGAGTTCAAAATTCAACCTAAATATTTCAACTTATCAAAACAAAATCTAAGGAACTAATTTCAACCATAAATAATTTTAAGCTCTAGACCAAAACTTTCAAAAGCTAACTCTTAGTCCCTAAAACTTTTTTTCACCACATTATATATAAAGCATCAAAGCTTCATTTTCACCTCTTAAGCTCATTTCTACCACAACATAAGGTAAACTCTTCCCCTTACTCTTCATCTTCACCTTCTTCTCTCTTCTCCAACTAATAATGTCTTATTTGCCTTGACAAGAGGAAAACATCTAGCTACAAAGAATCATCTAGCTTCAAGAACAACTCAAGAATCAACAACAAGGTAACCATCAAAACTCTTTTCTCCCTTTTTCCTCAAGAAAAAATCATTCACCAAACTCCCATTTAAACTAGTCATGTATACCATATGTAAATCCAACTTCATTAACTAGAGACATCTTTCGTTGTCCTTCACAAATATTAGTTAACAAAAAAGAAAAAAACAGAGAAAAAAACAAGAAAATAGTATGCTCGGTTGAAACCGAGAAATTTTGAAATTTGGCGCATCTTTAATCCTTCACCAAATATCGCAAAATTAGTGTCTATAGCTTCCTCTCACTGTGAGGAATACAAATATTTAAATATCTTGGCCGAAAAACCACCATACTCACTGAAAAGCTCCGAAACCGCCGAGTTCCACCACCATAAACCACCACCATACCTTCTAATACTTACATGAATGGGTAGAGCTCGTCGAGGGCTTTCTATTCCACTAAATGTTTCTTCAAATCGCCCAATTTTTTAGTCGGATTTTGGTTTTCATCTTTTTCCCCAGTTTGAAAACTCACTACCGACCCTCTGTCCTTTCTTCATTGTGTATTATCCAAAGGAAAATAGATGTAAAATAATATTCTATTGGTCTTTGCATTTTGGTTCCTCAAAGTTTTAAAAGACACTTAAGTTAGTCCTAAAGGCATGGTCAACTCTAGTCCTGACATCAAGAATTCTCAAGACATTTAAGTTGACCCTAAAGTTATTATTTAAATCAAAGTTGGTCCTGAAACATTTTAGTATTATTATTGTAATACTATTTTCCTAGTTTGTATAGGCTAGCTTTGGTATGATTCTATTTTCCTTTGGTATGATTTTATTTTCCATGTATATTCTAGGTTTTCCCTTTGTATTCATGTATCGATGTACTATATATTTCCTATAGTCCATCATTGAAAATCATTGCGCTTAATTATCTCTTTAACATTCTTGTATGCATATACAATATATCATTGCCGAGTTTATTTATTTTGTCAGTTATTTCTTATATTGTAAATTGTAGGAAAAAAAGTAATAGAGTTCAAGAATAAGTACAATTTTATATGGATTAGTTAAAAAAGGATTTTTTATAGAATTGGACTTAGCTTGAATTATTATTTCTAGAATCCTAATTTAAAATTGATTTAATTAGGATTTTCTTTATCTAGAATAATTTACTTTTGAAATTCTAATTATTCCTTGTTTGGAAAATTTGCAGGATTCAGAAATAAGGATAAATTTTCTTTAAACCTAATCTGTGTATAATATAGATTAAGGACTAAGAACAGTGACTTGGTCATGCTAAGCAAGAAATTATATCAGGAATCAAGCTTGTTCTCCTAAGCAAGAAAACATATCATGGATCAGGCTTGTTCTTCACAAAACATTGTGCAGTGTGAGAATTTACTTTACGCATTCGTACTGTTCGCTTTTGGTAGATCCAGATATATCCTGACTCTCCTATTCTCTTCAGGATATATCCTGCCATAATCAATTTGTTTGAACTGTGATTTTGCAAATAAAAATTTAAACTTCTCTATGATTCAGTCAACCATATGTGTGAATCTCTATATTGACCATAAAACTTATTTGTTGTAGTAATTGACTAAATTAGTTACATAGATCTAGGTAATTTGTAGTTTCAACAGGAAATTCACAAAACAATATTATGCATTTTGAAACTTACACTATTCTCACAATGATGTGTCAATTTAAATCTAGGAGTAATCGTACAATCAACATTAGTTCACCGGTTGACAGTTTTGCCCTCTACCCTATAATTCCTCTCATGAAATGCCTTCATTTTTGTCAACTGGTAAACTAACTGATAAACTAACAGGGAGGTTTGTCATTATAAAACCTCTAGCATGGAAAGATTGAAATTTAAAGACCAATTTTGTTGTTTTCAATAAATTAAAATGTAAATACCTAATATTAAGGACAAAGAAGTTCCTATTTAAATCTTTGAAGTTTGAAATGCCAAAGATCTTCATGTCTTGTTGTATAAAGTTATATGTTCAGTAAGTTATGTTTCACATCATAAAGATCAATTAGTTATAAGCCCGGCCTAGCATGCCAGTAATATAAAAAATATGACGTTGATTATCATTTAAAACTTTAAAAATAAAAGCTACTTTTGGAACTCTCTCTCTCTCTCTCTTTCTTTCTTTCTTTTTGCTGACTACTTTCTTTCTGATGATTATATATACTCATATTTCTAAGAACTTTGAGCAAATTGTGTTATTAATAGAAAGAGATTAATATTTTCAAATTCTAATGTTATTGCTGACCATAACGATGGCTTTGGTTGTGTCAATTTTAAATACTCACAAGCACACAAATCAATTGAAACATAGAAACGTGAGTAACGAGTTCGATCCCATGAGGATTGCTATAAATATGGAACAACTCAATGAATTTGCTATAAATATAAACTAGTAAAAACAAGAATGTGTACAAAACAATCTAAAGGATAAACATTACCAAGGTTGCAGATTCCACCAATGTATATTAAATAATCCATATCTTGTATTGATTCCTATGTTTGAGTAATCCATTAATATCTAAAACAAGAGTTGAGGTGTCTATAGACACCGCAATTTTCCCGCCCTTCTCATGCAGTGACTATTAGATACCGTACTCTTGCGGTAAGAGCGGATTACCACATTTAACTATTTTTTTTTTGTTTTTTTTTTCCCTTTAAATCTTCATCCATATTAGGGAAATCTTATATCTCCTACCATATCAAGCCATCTTCATTGATAGGGTTTCTGTTTCCGGGCATCTCTATCTTTAAAGTTTCAAATTGTATCCATGGATGTTTCCCTAATCCGTTATGCCTTCTTCGTTTTTATCATAATCCATTTCAAGGAAATTGCAATTTCCTAAATTACCTAATTTGTTTTAAAATTTTTCATTATACATCCTCATTCGAGTTAAGAAATGTGAAATAACAACCAAATCCTCTCAGATTATACTCCAATCTATACATTTATTGATTCTGTTTCTGGTCTTTGGTAAATTAATTCCAAATGAGTTCTTAGACTTTTCCCGTTCCAATTCAACTCAGTGTATGTTTCCAATTTCCTTACCTTTTACTGATTTACATATCTACAATGCCTAGGGTGTGTGTGTGTGTGTGTATATATATATAAAAGATATTAGGCAAGTTATAAGAGAGCATTTTACATGGAATTCAGTTTTTTATTAATACATGGCCATCCTATTGTAGCAAGACAATATATTCAAGTAAGTTGATTGAATAAAAAATTTAAGTTTTCTTACATCAACTTTGAAGAGAGTACTCTCGGTTGGGATTTTTCTTTTTACTAGTCGGTTACGACAATAAGATTTTTTTTTCCACTTGTGTTCAACACCGTGATTTTGTGTTAAAGTGAGCACCCCTTGCATGTATTTTTTGCATTCAATTATCATATTCAGCTCAGATGAACACTACAAGAAATCAGCCCTATTTTGTGGTAGGGAAGACGTAATCAAGCATTTCTTCCTCTTTTGCCTCTCAAATCTGTCAATTACATGACGCACAACAAGAATTAAGCAATAATGGATTTTGAAATCTTTATTCATTATAATGCTGCTGCCATTCACCCCGTCGCCCCCACCACCGCCGCTAGTATCTTGTAAACAAGTTTTGACCAATAATGACAAACGGTTCTTCTCTAACTTCTCTTGCTTATAATTTCTCTTCAAAATGAACGGGTTCTTCTCCCAAGATCCCTTGCTTATAATTGCTCATTAAATCAAATTCATTAGTTTGGTTTTGATATATTGAAAGAGATAGGATCATTCAGAAAATGAGAGAGAATGCTGTTGTTGGAAGCTCTTATTCAAATCATGGTTTTCTTCTTTCTTTTAAATGACATACTTGGACTGTGAAAGACAACTTTATTTTAAAATGCTGCAAAGGCTGCAACCTTTTTTCATTTCTGTTGGTATTATTATGTAGCAAGGTTTGTACCTTGGAATCAATGATTCTTTGAAGCCTGTAGTCCTGACTCGAAAGATGCAAGTTAGTACAATTAACTCATCTCATAGCATTATAGATAATTATTTAAAACACGTAGAATGGAAATGTGAATAGAGATGTATTTGGGATTTGGATATGATTTTTATCATAAAATAGCATAATATTTGGATCAATTGATAGGAGCTAAGTGATACAATGCTTATGCATATTTCATAATTGTTATGCAGATTGGAGAACAATGTTGTCAATTTCGTGCATTGTCCACTGAATATTGCCATATTATTGTGAATACAAGATATCTTCTCTGCTAGCTTTTGCTCTTAATCTGCTGATCACAAATGGGTGCTGGTCTTATCCAATCGAAGAGCACAAAAAATGATGATGACATCTAGTAAAGCTGTGAAGTAGAGTAGCTCAATGGATGCATTTACTAAGATCCTCAAAATCTATGGTGCAAAATCTTTGTTGAGGGGTGCCGGCGGCCTAGCTCAAATATGCTTCGTGCCATTACTGGTATTGGTACGCTTGTTGTCTATGACAAGCTTCAAATGATTGTGTTAGGAACAAATATTGCTTAGGTCTTGTTTAAATAAAATCAATATATCAATTCCTTTTGTAATAGAGATTGTGTGTTTTTGGCAAGGTGGAGAAAGAAGGAGAGAAGAGAAATTATAAATAGTAAACATATTAATGTATTTATTAGGTTAGGATTGTTTAACTTCATTTATTTTATTTTTCAAGTAAAATAGATTTTATGGGTTGCAGTTTACTAAATTGGTAATTAATTATTATGACTTTTGATTGGTCATTTTGTCTTTAAATATTTAAATTCTTTCATAATCTCATGATGTTATGCATGTTCGATTTTATCATCATTGAGTTTTACTATCGGAACTTATTTCTTAAAAATTTGTTTTTCTTCCCGTGCATCGCATAGGTGTTAAACTAGTAATACGAAATCAATCTTTTATTACCGCAAGTAGTTTATCGTTTAGCTCAAAATATAACTAATCTAATGCAAATCCCCTTTCGCCTCAAGTGCATAATTCTCTAAGCACTACATGTAAACAACTTAATGAATCACAAGTAGTCAAATAAAATTACGTGTTGAACTTTCAAAACCAAGCATAGATAAATTTTTAAACAATCAATAATACTTGATATTAGAGATGAAAGCATAATTTATCATTGATGAAACCGGAATCATAGACGTTTAGAGTACATAATATTTGGAATCAATAACAAAATAGAGAGTTATATAGCTAGCATGGTTTCATCGTTCACCTAGGTAACAATAAAAATTAAAGATACACGAGATGGAAATAAAGAAAATAATAGGAGAAGTTATCATTCACCAAAGTCGGCTTTTCGGCCTCCTTCCCCTCCTATGTTTTTTCTCTCTAGAAAACCTCCCTTTTGAAGGACCACCAAAATGCTCTTTATATAGAGGAGATCCAACAACTTGCTTGTTGCAACTTGATTAAAATTAATCCACATGCGTGGCTGGTTCCAGCAAATCTAATGCAAGATTTAGCCATAATTTGTTGATGATATGCAATGAATTTGGACTTATTCCCAACATGAAAGTTCTTTCAAAATTAATCATCGATGTTTTGGAAAAACTTTCAGGCCAATTGGAATTTTGTAGGCCGAGATATGTCCAAAATAGTCAGCTGCCTACTTTTCCAGTAGCCATCAGGTGATTCAGAATCGGATGATAAAATATGATATGTATCTCTTCAACTTGGCTTTCAGATTGATCAAATATCATAGAATTTGGATAACTACAGCTCAACATATCAATGAAACACCAATAGCTATACAGACGGAAAGCTTGACTGTCAAATTGTTCTGGTTCTCTCGCCTTGGCCTTTTTTTGGTGTACTTAAGCTCTAAATCTGGGAAAGTAATAAGTTGAAGATTGTAGATATATCTCTTGGCTTCATTCTCCAATTTGAATCACACCAATCTAATATCTATAACTCTAGATATGATCAAAATAGTGAAGGTTGCAGACTAGTCAACACCTTATCTTGATAAGAACACAACTTGGAACTTGATGATGACTTTTGACAAATGTGTGAACCGAATTTGAATCTGGTCATATGGGATGGTTTTGTGTATATTTAAGTTATCTTTCCAATCCCACTTGAATCATCTCCGTTGAACATCTAGAACTCTGGTTATCATGATTTCTTTGACACTTGCCCACAGTCGACTTAATTGTTGAACATTCGGGCTTGTCTTGATAAACTTGCGCTATGAACTTCCGATAGTTGCAACATAAAAATACATCAATAAGTACCATTTTTATGTATAATACTTCTCAATATGCATATGAATACGCATTTCAAATAATTGCATTTTTAGAATATGAATTCATACAAAATGGACTTGTGGCATGAAAATCAATTTAGCTAAATAAAATAGTCAGATTATTATCAACTGAATGTATAGTGCCTTATAAATGATATATCAAATATGAAAATTTCAAAACTTATCACATCATCCAACCTAGATTTTGCTGCTCGTCGAGAAACACACAAAGAGATGCATTCTCAAAATTCAATATTCATTTCAGATGTCACACAACATAGATTTAAGCACATAATTCGATGGAAAGACTTCCAAAAATGAAACATTTTCAAAAAGAAGATTTTTCTTCTCATCTTATCCAATGCTCAATTTATTTGTAAATGTCATTTAGCCCTTTCTAGTCCTTGGTCAAAACTTGAATTAAAATAGAGAGTTGAGTTACTAAAAATGTGTACATGAACAATCGAACCCAATTTTCTTTAATAGTAACTCACTTCACTCGTGAATTACACTTTCAACCCAATTAGTCAACCCCTTTTTCTACAATTGGGCGTAAATGATGAAGATAGGGAGAAAAATTAGCAAGCCAATGGTCCAATATCACTATGTTGATTTCCTAATTATGTTGGTTTCAGCTTCAAAGTTCTAATTGGGCAGTGAAACCAAGTATATCTTATATCAAAGACATAGTCAAGCTCTTTTTTCATTTTTCATTTTTTTTCTGAGATAACAATGTTTTACGTTTTAACCGGTAGGTAGTTCACGATCAAGTTCCCAAAGGCAGTCTTCTTCCTTGAACTATCTTCTCCTACACATTGGTGACGCATAGGGCCGGATTATTCAAGACTAGCTCTCGCTCTTTAGGGTTGGCAACTTTTTCCTATGGGTATCTTTTCTTTTCTTCTTTTCTTTTTTTTTTCTACATATATATATATTTTTTGGAACTTAACTAGCCTTAGGTTAATGCCCAATTTCAACTCATCTACTGTGGCCAATTCTATTTCGGAATTCACATACGAATACCAAACCATTGGTTGTCTAATTTATCATATCCCATCTCTCTCTCTCCCCCCCAACAAAAATGAACATGGCTGTGTCAAGTAAGGTTGAGATGGTATTAGCTATGGTATACTCCAGACACCTTTACTCAACTACAAGATCAAATTCAAGTCTAAACCAAAGATTTGAAATGGCCAAATTTTGAAGTATGAAAGAATCTAGCATGGATAAGTTGAAAACTTTACTTGGTAATTTTCACATTTTTCCTCAAAACCAAGATTTATCATTAGAAAGCACTTGAGTTCCATCCTAAATTTTCAAAATTTTGACAATGTTTTGATGCATGATACACAATATAAAAAACCTAGTACTAATACTTATAGATATTAGTGCATATGAATAGATGAAAATATAAGAAAGAAAAAAAAAACATAATATAAATATAAAAGTAAAGGAAAGATCAAACCGGATTGTTACAATATTGACGTTACTCTATCTTCCAAACGTAGTTGTTCTGCATGCAATATCTTTGCTCTTTTCATCTCCATTGTTTTTTTCCTGAAAATATGATAACAAATGCAAAACAAAACCAAAATAAAATAGCGTACTAAAATAAAGATAGGAGTTTGGAAAGCTTGGGTTGCCTCCCAAAAAGCGCTTGAGTTAGAGTCAACAGCCTTGACTTTTAGAGTTGATCATCAAATTGCGGCCTTCTTCCATGTAAAGATGCATAATTCAAGACAAATGGATTGTCAACAACAATGTAATTTATCTTCAACGTATCTAGTGGCCATCTTTTTAGAACATCAACGAGATATGATTTCCATTTTTGGGCTTGTTGAAATAATACAAACAGTGGATGTAACTGATAGACTGGCTGAGGAGTATAAGATAATGCAGTCAACATTGGTAGTGCATGCTGCTCAACATCATTTCGTTGTTGTTTCTCCGACCATAGTTGTGTTTCTTTCTCTTTTTGAATTTCTTCTTGTACTTTATCAACTTGCTCATGTTGTAATGCATCCGATATTACCACTTTCACTTCTGTATCATTTTGCTCTACCTGGATTTGTGATTGGTCAAACATTGGAAGATCATCTACTAGTGTATAATCATCATCGACATCATAGAATGATATGGATGCTTCTGCGTTCTTTGGCACATTGATCACAACTGCATCTTCGAGGTACTCCATTCTTTCTGTGATATGCTTAAGATTTTCTTGCATACGATTTATTGAATTCATTGTAGAATTCATGAATTCAACCAAAGTTCTTTCCACTGATATTTCATCTTCTTGTTTATATTCAAATGATTGGGTGATATGGTTAGGGTAATTACTACATGTGGAGATTTGGTGGCTATTGTAGTAACGGAAGGATGACATCTCCTCTAATAAATTATAGGCCTCATCTTCATCTTTTGTGAATAGAGTTCCACCATCAATTGTCAAAATACTATAGTCTACCTATTCCCTCGTTTCAAAACTCAACCCCTCGTAAACGATTTGAAGATACCACTTCGGCAAGTTGAGGGTAGGGTAATTACAAATCAAAGATTTAAATCACTCCCAAGCCACATAAAATGGTTCCCTGTAATGTTGACTAAATGTTGTGATTGGATGCATTTTTCCAATTTCTCTCTCAAGTTTGCTTAAAAAGGTCAACTATCCTATATTTTTTTCTAAGGTGTTGTAAAATTGAAGAACGCTCAAACAGTTAGACTTCCAGGTAATTGGATAGGCCATGTCTGGTCCAATTAAAAATCAATTTCCTTAGGCATGTTAATAGCCTTGTTGACAAAGCCTTTGCAATAATGCAAGTATTCAAGACCACAACAATTTTTTTTCTTTTTTTTTTTTTTTGGGAATCAAATGGGAATATTAATGAAACTTAAAAAGAACAATTAAAGAAATACAACAAAGACAATAATTTTTTAAGAATTTTTTTTTTCAAAATTTTCAATTTATTACTTAAACAGAATCTAGCAAAAGAAACCTTTCAAACAAGTGATAAAGAAAAACCAGTAGAAGAGCTAAACTAACCTCGACTCAAGAGAGTTATTCCGAAGGAATCCCCAGCAACGGCGCCAAAAACTTGTTCTGTAAATTTTAAATACTCGCAAGCACACGAATCGATTGAAATATAGAAACATAAGTAACGAGGTCGATCCTACAAGGATTGCTATAAATATGGAACAACTCAATGAATTTGAATTAGATTTAACTCTAACCTAGCTCCAAATGATTTTTGAGATTTGATAAGTAAAATATGAACTAGTAAAAAAAAGAACGTGTACGAAACAATCCGAAGGATAAACATTACCAAGGCTGCAGGTTCTACCAATATATATTAAATAATTCCAGTATTTGAGTGATAATAAGAAATCAATCTTTTATTACCACAAGTAATGTATCGTTAAGCTCAAAATATAACTAATCTAATGTAGATTCCCTTTTGCCTCAAGTGTGTAATTCTCTAAGCACTACATGTAAATAACTTAATGAATCATAAGTAGTCAAATAAAATTAAGTGTTGAACTTTCAAAACCAAGCATAGATAAATTTTCTAACAATCAATAATACTTGATATTAGAGATGAAAGTATAGTTTATCATTGATGAAGCTGGAACATGGATGTTTAGAGTACATAATATTTGGAATCAATGACAAAATAGAGAGTTATATAACTAACATGGTTTCATCGTTCACCTAGGCACAATAAAAATTAAAGATACATGAGATAGAAATAAAGAACCGAATAGGAGAAGTTATCTTTCACATCTAACATTTGCCCGTCCCAAAGTCAGCCTTTCGGCCTCCTCCTTCTCCTATGTATTTTCTCTCTAGAAAAACTCCCTTTTGAGTGACCACAAGAATGCTCTTTATATAGAGGAGATCCAACAACTTACTTGTTGCAACTTCATTAAAATTAATCCACATGCGAGGCTGGCTCTAGCAAATCTAGTGCAAGTTTTAGCCATAATTTGTTGATGATATACAATGAATTTGGACTTATCCCTAACATGAAATTGTTTCAAAATTATTTACCGATGTTCTGGAAAAAATTTTAGGCTAATTGGAATTTTGTAGGCCGAGATATGTCCAAAATAGTCAGCACTGCCTACTTGTCCTATAGCCATCAAGTGAATGCATCAACTTGCAAATTGTAGGCAATTTTTGAGGCTTTGTTACCCAGATTCAGAATCAGATGATAAAATATGTTATTTAGCTCTTCAAATTTGATTTAAAATGGATCAAGTATTATAGAATTTGGATAACTACTGTTTGACATATCTATGAAACACCAACAGCTGTACAAATGGAAAGTTTGACTGTCAAACTGTTCTGGTTCTCTTTTCTTGGCTATTTTTTGGTCAACTTAAGTTTTGAATCTGGGAAAGTGATAGAGATGAAGATTGTAGATAGTTCTCTCAACTTCATTCTTCAGCTTGAATCACACAATTATAATATCTATAACTCTAGATATGATCAAAATAATGAAGGCTGCAGACTTGTCAACACCTTATCTTGATAATAACACAACTTGGAACTTTATGATGACTTTTGACAATTTTGTGAACCGAATTTGAATCTGGTCATATGGGATGATTTTGTGTATATTTATATGAGGTATGGTTGATAGAAATAGGGCGGATATGAGAGACGCGTATCTTACCAGAATTCGCCCACATTGCCATTCTTACTGTTAGTATTCCTGTTATTTTCAAATTAATTAAAATGATATCATCTCATTTATTGCCTCCCCTAATTTCTAGATGAATCAGATTTGAAAATTTTTTTCCTCATTGTGAGAGAAATGTCACTTTTTTACACAAACACCTCTATGCCTAACCTCACTTCAATTGAACCGTATGCTATCTGAAAATTTAGTTTTGATGTAAAATGCGGTGCCATGGGTTGGTAATGACTTAATAAGTCAAAGGTAAATTATAACACATTTTTCTATTTAAATTCTTATAACATTTCATTTTTCTAAAAACTATAGATAAAAATGTTTACAACAAATATTTTTAATACTTTTAATGTGTTTTATTTTGTCTTTCATGATCTACGATTTAGGTTGGAATCTCTTATATTTTATGGCTAATTTTAATTATAGAGATGATAAATTTAAATTTGAAAATATTGTGCATTTGTCATCGAACTTATGTTTTTAAATGTATTGAATGATGGTAATAGATTTTTCCCATTATCGCATATGTTCGAGTAATTAGATGTAAGAGTGTAGATTGTCTTTTAAATGATCTTGAACTTCACAATTGCTAAGTCCATTGACCTTATTGATTCAAGTAAAATACACTTGTGTTTTTATATTTTCTACGGAGGTGAAAATGTTAAAAATTTATTATGCAACTATATAATGATATATTTTAATAAGTCTTTATATCCGTGCAATGCACGGGTGGTTTAAGTAGTAAAAAAATAAAAATAAAACTGTAGATTCAACATAGAACCATGAAAAATTCATGAAAATAAAATAAAAAATTAAACAAAATGAAAAGGATGAGAAATGCCACTGGAATCCGTCTTTTTCTTCTTTCTTGCAACTATCTTCTATTTGAATCCCAATAAAATATGCTACATATACATTTACTTCAGGGCTAGTTGGCACTAAACATTCCCACCTTTGATATCTATTGCGTAAAACAAGCTTACCTATCAATTGTTGGTATCGATTGCCCTCAACACAACCTTTCCTTGCGCAAAAGCTCCATACTATCAAGGTTTGCAGTTAAGTAATGGTTGAAAACCTGAAGAGATCAAATTTAAAGGGCATTTTGGTTGTATAACATAATCTATTATATCTGCATGCCTGTCCAAACACGTTCTTATATGGAACGATTTCCAAATCCCATTTTGAATTGAGAAGAAAACAATGGAAGGCTCCACATAGTAAGAAATTAGTGACATCTTTGTGATTTGAGGGATATTATAGATGCGAAAGTCCATCTTTGCCGGTGAGAGACTCTATTTTACAATCTATAGTTTGTATGCAGTGGGTTTTTGAACTTGTTATATTTTAAGGGTTTTCTTTAATAGAGTTGTGCAAAAATTCCGTGTTTGTAAATCTTCAAATGTAGGACTGTGTTTGGGACATTAGATATAATAAATTATGTCAGATGACCAAAATGCCCTTTAAATTTTGTTTCTTTAGGTTTTCAACCGTTCCTTATCTACAAAACTTGAAGGTAGGGACCATTTGTACAAGGAAAGGTTGGGTAGAGGGTGACCAATGCCAAAAATTGAAAGGTAAGGATGTCAAAGGTGGGGATGTTTAGTGTCAATTAGCCACTACTTCACACATGAAGAGTGCAAAGTACGTTGCATGAGTTTAGACACCCAAGGTAAAGTTTTTCCATTATGCGCTCATGTACTCTAACATCAAAACTTGTATTACAATTTGGATATGGAAAAATTTGACTTCAATAAATAATTACATTCCATCTTTAGCTTTTAGATATGGTTCTATGTAACAACAAAAAATACAAGGTACCAAGTCCAATATCTCCTCCCCCTTGATTCATGTCAAGGCTCAAGCACTCTCTCTCTCTCTCTCATTCATCCGGGAAGATGGTGTCAACCAGTGGCAGCTAGGGTTTGATGGAAGATATTATATACACACACCCAAAAAAATGTAGGGTATAAATAAACTAATAATAAAAAAAATAATAATAGTAATAGTAATAATTTAATTATCATAAAAATCATAAAAGTAAATAAAAATTGGGTATCTTTACAATGTATAGAGGTATAGGTGCGATTAGTTTTGATTAGAGGTGTAAAATTAAGTGTACCATTCAAAAGAGAGTAAATCTTCTAATTATCTCTTCAAATTACAAGTAAAAAGGATGTGCTTTACACGAGGTTTTGTCAATCAACGTTCATGAGCTTCGTCATTATAATACAAACAAAATTGACCTTGGCATTGTGCTCATATTCAGTGATTTCCTTCCACAGTTAGATCATAATCCTCATTAGCGCACAAAAAAAAAAAAAAAACTATAACTCTAGAGACAATGAATGACAATGTAGTCTAATAGCGCACGAACCATTTATTAATTAGTTTTAAAACACTATTTTTACAAAATAAATATTGTAGATGTTCCGTCAATGGTCAACGATTGTGGGACCTAAAAAGAGGCCTCTTATGCTCCACAGAGACCAACAACCTAAATTCTTTAGCAACCTAAATTCTTCAACGACCTAAAAAGCTAGTCTCCCATAGGTTTTATGTCCCGGCGTTCAAGACGCCCGGACTACACGCCCTTGAGGTTGCGACCTTTGAAAATGCCAGCTAAGCAACAACTTGTGCACCCACGTGCAAAGCCTTATCATTTACAACTGATGGGACTCCAACATTAAATACAGAAGTGGTGGTCACCTGCGCCATGCATGATTTAAGCAGTTATTAGTCAAAAGTGAGGCTTAATCTCAGTTGATTTGACTCTTATTTCATATCTGTGGGCCCGACATTAAATGCATGTAATCATTGTCCTCATGCAAATATATGCAATAAATATAGGTAAACAATAAAAGAAGGAGGTTCAACTCCCATTATTATTCATTCTTCTTATCTCTGGCTCATTAACTCTTCTTCATTTATTACACATATTCCATCACCTTTAACATCTATACTTTGAAATAATTTAAACACAAGTTTCCCATGTAAACAAATTTCATTTGTTGAGTCAAAATTAGACTTCAAAAAATTGGCGCCGTCTGTAAGAAACATACAAAAAGCTTGACAAAAACCACTCTCTGGTGAAAAATTAACCTCTGGCAAGGAAAATGAGTCGAAGACATTCCCAAAGCCAAAGAACAAGAAGTAGTGATGTGGGACTACTTCTAGGGTTTAGGAGGGAAAAGAACGCAGCAGACGTTGGTCCCTCATGCCTGGCCACTGAACCAGAAACAAAAGCATTACGTCGACAAGTGGAGGCTCTCGCTCAAGAGGTCCAGCGATTGCAGAGGCAAAACTCACCAGTTTCCTCACGAAACACGGCGGAATCCTTCCGCAGTGACTCTTCTTGGTGAGCTAAAAATGTGGAGAGATCCCCACAATAATGAATCCGCAAAGGGAACATGTGAGAGGGAGGCTGAGTTTTACTCCGACTCAGGCCCCCAGCCAACTAGCCCCCAACAAGCGAGTTGAACCAGCCTCATATAAAGGAGCTAGAGGAGGCAGTGTGTTTACAAGGCTAGGACCTCAACCCCAATGCGGTCCCTGAAGGCCAAGGTCGCATGAGCCTCCACAACCAACGGAAAGAAGCCAGATAAGAAGGAGCTCAACACCTCGCCACAACTACATATCAAGCTCGCTGCCTAGAACACCTCAAGGCCAATAGCCAACTCTTCAAAAAGTCTACGAGCTGGATGAACTAAGGAAATGACTTAGCAACCATGAGCAGAAACAGACTGGAGGAAAAGGAGCTCATGACCTATAGGGAAAGCCCTCTTACAAAGATATGTTTCTTGGATGGAACTTCAAAATGCAATGGGAGATCGGAAGAGCAAAGTCTTTACACTGACCTTAGAGGGAAACTTACTGACTTGGTATGGAAAATTAGCTCCAGGATCTATACACAATTAGGAGCAGCTCTCATCGGAGTTCGCAATGCAATTCATGGGGTCTAAAGCAAGAGCGACTCTTAAGGAGATGTTTAGGACAATAGACAGGTCATGATGATGGAAAAAGTGACAGATGAATCCCTCTTAATGGCGACCAAGTCAGGTCTTTACAAAGACACCGCTTTTGGTAGGCGATGGATGAGGACCCACCAGACACCTACAAAGAGCTCCTAAGGAGGGCTAAAAAGTATACAAGCGCAGAAGAAGCTATCGAGGGTAGATCGCGACTTGACAAACCCTTGAAAGATGAAAAAAGAGACCAAAACTTCAAGAAGGACCAACTGAAAAATGAAAGACCATCCACTCTCTCTAGACCCTTCACCAAACTCAACGCTTCTATTGAGTATATCTTCAACCTTTTGTAGAATGACCTAATTTTGCCTAAGGCCAAGCCTATAAAGAAGCCAATGAGACACAGATGAATGTAGGTACCTTAAGCAAGAGATCGAAAAGCTGATTGAACGGGAACACCTAGTGAATACATAGCAAATCACCAAGGGTAGGACAGACAAGTCATCCACCAGCAGACCTCAATATCTGAGCTCCACAAAACTAACCTTCTGCTAAAATCTGTACCCTCATCTGTGGAAACAATGGTATGGAGGGTTTTAAGAGGCAAATGGAGGTCTCGTACGAGAAGCCCATAATTGGTGTCACTTGCTCATGGCACAAACCCCCGCCACACGAACCAGTTCTTTCTCCTTTTGCGATGAGGACTTCTACAGCGTGCTGCACTCCCACGTAGACGTCCTTGTTATCACTATGTCAGTTTCAGGAGTCAAGATCCACAACGCCTTGATAGATAATGGTAGCACTGTAAACATCATCTACTGGAGGACCTTTCAGCAGATGACGATAGATCTAAAGAATCTGAGGCCTTACGGAACCAGACTTCAAGATTTTACTGGGGATTTTTTGGAAGCTAGGGTATATATCACCCTCCTTGTCGAGTTGGGGGACAAACCCTGTACAAGAAGAATCGTGAAAGAATTCGTCATTTTAGATGTGCTTTTGAATTGCAACGTAAACCTAGGCCGACCAATTCTATATAAACTCAAAGCCTAGGCCGACTAATGCAAACCTCGATATTTCACTATGTTATGAAATTCCCCACCATCTATGTGGCTGTCGTAGCAAGAAGCGATCAATAGGCCGCAAGAGAGTGTAATTTAGATTACCCAGCAACAGCAAAAGAAGTTCATATCTTGGACCCTAGAGCCAAGGAAACAAGGGCACAAGCTCACACTGGTGACGAACTCGAGGCTATCAAGATAGACAACTCCAAATCAGACGTCGAGCTCAAAATTGGAGCTGAACTGAGAGAACCAATGAAATCTCAGCTCATAGAATTTTTAAAACAAAACCTAGATGTCTTTGCTTAGGTTCACAAAGATAAGGAAGGGTTGGTCCCAAACATGCCTACTACAAGCTCAATATTGACCCCAAAGCTAGGCCCATAAGGCAGAAAGGTGACCCATTAATGGCAAAAGGTACGAAGCTTTGGCTAAAGAGGTGGCTAAATTACTTGGTAACAAGTTCTTGAGGGAAGCTTTTACCCCCAATGGGTAGGTAACCCTGTGCTTGTCAAAAAAAGCAATGGAACTTGGAGGATATGCATCGACTTCACGGACCTTGGCAAGGCCTATCCAAAAGATAGCTTTTCCTTACCAAGGATTAATTAAATGGTCGATACAATTGCAGGCCATGAACTACCCAGCTTTATGGATGCTTACTCCAACTATCACTAGATCCCCGTGTACCCTAACGACGAAGAGAACACATTGTTGTGACTGATAGAGGGCTGTATTTCTACAAAATGATGCCTTTCGGGTTAAAGAACATCTGAGTGACTTATCAACGATTGGTGAATTTCATGTTTGAAGATCAGCTCAGGAAACTGATGGAAGTTTATGTTGACAACATGCTCATCAAGAGCCTACAAGTTGGGCAACATATCGAGGACCTCGCTAGAATGTTCCAAGTCCTTAGACATTACAAAATGAAACTCAATCCTAAGAAATGCTCCCTTGGAGTATCTTTGGGAAAGTTGCTGGGATATGTAGTCAACCAAAGTTCAAGGCAAACCCAGAAAAAATCAAAGCAATTTTGATAAAGAGGCTCCAAAGTCAGTAAGAGAAGTCCAGCATTTGACTGGGAGAATGGCAACGTTAAACTGCTTCGTATCATGATCGACGAACAAATGTAACCCTTTCTTCACGTCCATCAAAAAATCCAAAGAATTTGCATAGAAGGAGGAGTGTTAGGTTGTCTTCACTGAGTTGAAGAAGTATCTCTCTTGTCTCCCACTGTTATCCAAGCCAAATCAAGGCGAAACATTTTCCTTGTACTTAGTCGTCCTGGAGGCCTCAATCAGTGTGGCGTTGATCAGGACAGAGAGGGCATCCCAGCTCTGAGTATATTATCTGAGCCATGTTGTACATGACGCAGAGCTCAAGTACCCATATTGAGAAGCTGGTAGACGCTCTTGTGATTGCCTCAAAGAAGCTTTGTCCCTATTTCCTCGAGTACACCATTGAGGTTTTAACCAATGCCCCTTTAAGGCAAGTGTTCCAAAAACCTGACCTCTTAGGTCGTCTGGTCAAATGGTATGTTGAGCTTAGCCAATATGACATCAATTTTAAACCAAGGATGGCATCAAAGGCCAAGCTTTAGCCGACTTCATAGCCAAGCTTACGCTATGATCCTGGCCTCAATAGTCTAGAACCTCTAACATGGGAATTGTATGCTAATGGCTCTTCCACTAGTCATACCTCTAGGGTTGGAATCGTTCTCGTCAGCCATTCTGGACACCACCATGTCAAGCTATCAGGTTCAGTTTTGATGCGACCAACAATGAAGCTGAGTACGAGGCCATACTGGCAAGAGTCAATATGGCAAATTCCATGGGCATCAAAAGGCTAGTTATCAAAAGCAACTCTCAACTCATTATGAATCAGACAACTGGAGCTTACAAGTACGAGGTGAAAAAGTCTTCCTGTACCAAAATAAACTCGCGGAAGAACTTGAAGGATTGGATTGGTTTGAGATCGTACGGATCTCCCGAGCTGAAAACAGTCGCACCGACGATTTCGCTAAGCTTGCAACCAGCAAAGAGGCAGGAGAACTTAGTAGCATTCCCATTAGAGAGGCGGAGACCTCATCTATCGAAAAGCAAGAATAATAGTGATGGAGATCGAGTAGTTAGGGAACTGGATGGACCCCATCATCCAGTTCTTGAAGGAGGTGTAGCCCTTCCAGGCGCGGAGGTTAAAAAACTTATACAGTGAGCTGCCAGGTTCTCACTAGTT
>CAVNYN010204143.1:0-48697 GCA_963692815.1 Nyctanthes arbor-tristis
TGTAAACCATGCACAAAGAATTTTATTATTATATATTTTTTCTTTTAGATAATTAATTTGTATGTCGTCTTAGTTGGAATCCTCTATCAATTTTAGTATTTAGATGATTTTCAATTTGAATGATCTATTAATTTAATGCTAAGATTATTCTGAATTTGACAATGGGATAGTTTGTCAATTTAATGGTAAGATTATCCCCAAATTTGTATTATCATTGTGTAAGAGTTAAACTTGCCGTCTTTTTTACTTTTGTCACGTATATAACTTGATCTCAAAAATTAATTTGAGTCGCAAGTTTTTATGTGCATATATAGGAATGTAAAGCCAAAATTCAATTCAATGAATTTTTGGTATTTTATTTACAATGGAAAGGAGATCATGAATTATCTCTTAATTGATTACTTTCTTGAAATAATTGTGGCTGTCTATTATGGATAAATGTAAATATGAAAGTCACCATTTACCTCCTCTTTATCATACTTTATTATATTATAGGCACGATATGATAAACTTATATAGATCCATGTATCATAATTGATACGTTGTTCATTGGATTAAGTTTTGAATTTCACATGATATGTTATAATTAACATATTGATATTTATGGGGATTTAGCATTCTATCATATTAATAATATTGAAGATTATTATGTATAAATTCTTGAAAAATTACAACTTTCTCTTGATATTAAATATTCCTGAAGAATATTTGTATATAAATAATGATATTAAAGGAGTCTTGAGACATGTCAAGAATTATGATATGATAAAGAAACATAATTTGTTTCCTTATAGACAATTGGATAAAATATTTGATAAGATATTTATTGTGATTAGTGAAAAGTTACAACTTTATCTCTTACTAAAATATTCTAGAAAAATTTAATTTGCTTCTGAAGAGCAAGTAATGAGATTTATTATTGATTGTTGTTTCTTGAAGAAACAACCAATGTTCGATATTCTACAAGAATATAGTAATCTCTGCTCCTGAAGAAGCACTATTTTTATTATTTTTTATTATTATGTTTTTTTTTGTGTTTTACTATGTTTTTTTGTGTTCTATTATCCATTTTTCTTCTCGTCGGTTGAAGTATTCTACTACAACGAAGAAGGGGGTTAAAAGCATTGAAATCAAAGATTTTTATAATTCATAAAAGGAGGTTTGAGTTCTTCAAGAAGTAAGAGCAAGAACCAGGGCCAAGTCGCAGCAATCACTCTGTGGAAAGTAAGGGATGGATATGAAACGGCATAAGAAGATTTTTCAGATTAAGAAGTTTCCGTTTCCAAGCAAAATTTCTTTCACTTTCATGATGATCATCAAGAAGAGAACTGCAATCCCACTTTTATTCTAATTGTTATTATATTAATCAGTAACCATATAATTTGTTTGTTATATGTGTATATTACTTCTTGTTAAATATATAATGTTGTATTATATGTTGTTGCTCTTGGAGTAGCACAACTAGTTATAATATTCCTGCAGAGTATTACTTGTACATCAAGAGTAATTCAAACTAGATATAGTTATTAACTTACTTGGCTTCAATATTTTAAACTATTACTCCTGAAGTAGAAATAGTCTAAATATATTCCAAAAAAAAAGTAATATATGATGCTCTTGAAGTGGCACAATTTATTGTTATATTTTGGTTAAATATTACTCATTTTTGGAAAAAAAAGATCTATACTGAATATTTCTGAAGAATATTTAGTTATTGTTCTGGAAGTAACAATGTTTTAAATCGATACTAATTAACAATGAAAAGTTGGTATTGCTCCCGAAGAGCCCGTCATTGTATGATTTAAATTCAGTGAAAGAATTTAATGATTATTTTTGGAGAATTACATTAGTGCTAGTACTATAAAATAATATTATTTGTTCCAGAAGAATAAATTGTTTCAAATTTTAATATTCTAAAAGAATATTGAACTACTCTAGTAGCAGTAGTTGTTTAAATTATTAAGTATGAAATGCATTGTCGATGGAAAGCATAGATCTATGCAAATTTAAATTTAATATTAGAATTCATTGCTATTTGAGAAAGTAGTAGTAATTTAGATTGAAATACTTCTGAAGAATAAATTTTGTATAAATTATATGTAGTAAATCTTGAGAGTTGCTCTTGAAGATCTTTTATGAAATCCAGGAGATTTCATTTAAATATAAACTCCAAATCAGTTTTTTCCATGTGAATTATGAACAAAAGTTTTTATGGCTTTAAATTCTATATAAGTTTTTACTAATTACTTTTCTTTCATTGTCACCCATCTCATATACCGACAGAGTTAATAAGTGAGTTTATTAAACGAAATCCATATGCTCTTACCATATTATTGGTGATATTTATTTTAGATAATTAGTTATATTGAGATATCTAAATTATTATTGATTGTATTTTCTTATGAATTACTGCCTTTAGAATTCTAGTAATGATCTAGAACATTATTATATCGAATTTTGTTGTATCTTGAATAAAAATAATTATTTTCCCATTATCGTGATTTCTTGAAAAAAAAAGGAAGGAAAAATATCTCAAATTCATTAATAATCTAGAAGATTATTATGATATTTTTAAAGGAAGATTCACAATTATATTATATTCTAAAAGAATATAGTAGGCTCTAGAAGAGCCATAAAATGTGTAATCCATTATATTTCTTGAAGAAATACTATAAATATAATATTTTAGTTGAATATGTTGTGCTCTCGAAGAGCAAAATATGTGCGATTAATTATTGTGTTTTCATAGACAGATAAACAATACATTGATATTCCGAGTTGAATATTACATATCATCAAAGTGAAAAATTATTATGTCTAGTATTTCCATGATTCTTTTTATTACATTTTAAATGATTTATTACATTTTAAATGATATTGAAGAATGTTAGACTACTACTCTTGAAGAAGTAATAGCTTAACTAGATTGATGTTACTCTAGAAGAGTAGATTTATATGAATCTAAATTGAAATAGTAATTTATTGCTCTTGACATATGAGATTGTTACGAGTATTCAGTAAGAATATAGAATCCTAATGATTCTAGGATTTCAGTTGATCCGATATTCATGAAATTTATATTTGAAATCCTAAAGATTTCATGAATATATCTTTTAGAAGAATATTTTATTGTACTTGTAGTACAAATTTCTAAAAATATCACAGGTAATCTTATATTATAAATATAGTAATATTTTCTGAATTGAATTCTGCAAAAATCCTGAAGATGACATAATAAAGATTTATAGACAATCATATAAAATTTAGTAGATTTTATTAAATATATTGAACCAGAAGTTCAATTTTTATTTGAATATTCTTATTAAACTGGAATTTTTTTTATTTGGCATGACCAGCTCGACCATTCTGGTTTTTTTATAATGAAAATATTGGGAATCATTTGAAGAACTGGAAGTTTTTTAGATTTTATGTATAACTTGTTTTCAAGGCAAATTGATTACAAAAATAACACTAGCTAAATTTGGAATTAAATTTTTAAATGTATCTAAGAAATATTTAGGGGTGAACAATAGGCTCACTCACCCTCCATATATACCATCTAGATATTTATAATTTCGATCCACTAGAGATCACATGTGTTATATTACTCATAACCTAAGGTTTATGAGATTATTTGCTTATATTGATTGATAATAAGCAAAGTTCTAGATATAAAATAAAGACATTTACGTCTTGCTAGTGAACTTATCTCAAAATTGTTAATGATTTATATTTTGATTGGGATACTTGATTGCCTATGGTGCAACAAAACTATTGAATATGCCTCAAGTTATTTGCTATACTACTTAATAAGAACAATTATTTGTGGTTGAATGAAATCAATATTTCGTAGGTAGCAGCAATATTCTCAATAAATTTGCTAAATATAAAATTTATATGATATCCCCTTTTATAGTTAGTTTACAGTCAGAAACATCTCTTTACTAAAGGTTATAAATGCGATTTATGTGTAATCGCGCCACTACAAAATTGAGGTGAATATTTTTTGAATGCTGAGAATACATGTTCAGGTTTGCAACCTTTACATAACATTTATTTTTCATCCCCGAAGGATGATCTGTTACGACATGATTTGTCGATTGTTACTTCATTCACTAAGTCTTCTTAATATTAGAGGGAGAAATTGATAGTTGGTAACAAATATATGAAATGTGTATTTATAGTCCTCGCATAGTACACTGAAAACCTGAAGTTTGCAAGATAGTTTACATTTCAGATTACTGACTGTATGTTTACCAATAGTGTATGCTGAATTAAGTGCTCCAATTAAGATTGATATAATAAATTCCTATAAGAAGATTTAAGTTATTAATAGCATGCTTGAAGCATGACGACTATCGATTCCAAAACAAACATATTTGGAAATAGAATACGAAGCAAATATTTTATATGATGGTTATATTGAGGTATAGTATTCTAGAAGAGTATATAAACATAACTAATCAGAAAACCTTTAAAGAGGTTCAAGTACCTGAAAGTAGTAAAATAAAAGAGATCTCAAAGTGTTATGTCTACAATGAGAATCAAATAGAATCGATAAGAAATAGTTATCGACAATAAATAAATATTAATATACTAAATGATTGCGAGGATGGTGAATTAATTTTTCATCAAAAATTTAATGACATTGAATATTGGCTAAAACAAAAGTATACAATCTAGTAGATTGCTATATGTCAAGACCAGCAGTCAAGTTATTTGAAAATATATATTATGTCAACAAAATATTAATAGGTACTTATATGAAAGTATTATAAAATATGTGGTGGTACAATTAAAATATAATGTTGTATTTAATTGACAATATATAAAAATATCATAAATATGACATAGTCCCTGAAAGATTTAATATGTATGAAGCATATAAAGAACCGAAAGTTCTTATATAGATTGCCAATATAGATAAGAAAGATCTGCGTTGTATTTTTTCCTTGACCGAGGTTTTATCCCACTAGGTTTTTCTAACAAGGTTTTTAATGAGACAATTTTAACGGCGTATCAAAGAATAATGTATTTTTCTTTCGTTTTGATTTTTTTCCACGGGGTTTTTTCCATAGTAGGTCTTGAAAAATATTGAAGATTTGACAAAATGATTCAATACAAGAGGACGATTATAGAACGAATTCATGGGGAGCAGCTGTACTCTTTTTCATTCGACCAGTTTTTATCCCATTGGGTTTTCTGGCAAGGTTTTAATGAGGCAGCATATTGAACGCTCTAAAATTTATTCAGAATCAATTGCACTCTTTTTTCCTTAGTTTGGTAGTGTTTTTCTTCCATTGGGTTTTTCTCCAAACAAGGTTTTTAATGAGGCAATTGTTGTATAGATTAGTCATTCGTGGGGGAGTGTTGTAAATTATTTAATTATATTGTGAATGACTACTCTACCCCCAAAACCCTAAACTTGTACCTATAAATAGATGTCTTTGGTTTTCATAATATACACAGAATTCTTCAGTTTTCTCTCTATTATTTTCTCTCTGTTAATTTTCTCATATTTTTCGTTCTATTTCAGAACATTCCGATCTTAATTATCCATTTTATATGTTTGATTGGAGGTGTTCATCTCAAAATACTTGTCAATATGATTCCCAACACATTAACAAATACTTATGTCCTGTCAGTATAACTTAGAAGTTCAAATTTTAATTTAATGACACTATTCACTCAATAGTATTCAAATCGTTCTAACAATTACGAAATTGTTATGAGTTTATTATCCATTTTAGGTGTTTGATTAGAAGTGTTTTCTCTAAATACTAGTGAATAACACTCACAATACATTAAGTAATGTTTGTAATTTGTCCGTATAACTTAGATGTTCAAATTTTTATTTAACAAGGTTGTTCATTCAATAATATTCAAATTGTTATAACGATTACGAAATCGTTACAAGTGAATTATCTATTTTAGGTTTTGATTAAAGGTTTTTATCTCTAAAGATTAGTCAATATCACTCACAACACATTAAGAAATATTTACAATTGGTCATAGAAGTTCAAATTTTAATTTAATTACATTATTCATTCAATAATATTTAAATCGTTATAATGATTACGAAATCGTTATGAGTTAATTATCGCTATTATGTGTTTGATTGGATGTGCTCATATCTAAATACTAGTGAATACGATTCACAACACATTAAGAAATACTTCTGTCTTGTCAGTATAACATAGAAATTCAAATTTTAATTTAATGACAATATTCATTCAATTATATTGAAATCATTATAACGATAATGAAATCGTTATAAGTTAATTATCCCTTTTAGGTGTTTGGTTGGAGGTTTTCATCTCTAAATACTCGTTAATACCACTCACAACACGTTAAGAAATATTTATAATTTATCAGTATAATTTCGAAGTTCAAATTTTAATTTAATGACATTATTCATTCAATAATATTCAAATCGTTATAACGATTACGAAATCGTTATGAGTTAGTTATCGTTTTTTGTGTTTGATTGGTAGTGTTCATCTTTAAATACTTATCAATACAATTTACAAAAATTAAGAAATACTTATGGCTCGTCAGTATAATTTAGAGGTTCAAATTTTAATTAATAACGCTATTTACTCAATAATATTCAGATCGATATAACGATAACGAAATCGTTATCAGTTAATTATCAATTTGAGGTGTTTGATTAGAGGCGTTCATCTCTAGATACTAGTCAATATATCTCACAACACATTGAAATGTTTATAATTTTTCAGTATAACTTAGATGTTCAAATTTTACTTTAACGACATTATTCACTCAATAATATTCAAATCATTATAACGATTACAAATTCGTTACGAGTGAATTATCTATCTTAGGTGTTTAATTATAGGTATTCATCTCTAAATAGTAGTCAATATGACTCACAACACGTTAAAAAATATTTATAATTTGTCAATATAACTTAGAAGTTTAAATTTTAATTTAATGACAATATTTATTAGACAATATTCAAATCGTTATAAAAATTACGAAGTGGTCAAGAAATTATGAAAAATAAAACATCAAGAAATTATGAAAAATTAATCGATTAAATTTCATTGAAACAATCTATCAAACACCGTGCACGCTCCAGGTTTCATTCTAATTTTTCAGCAAATCCAAATGATATATCTAGCCTAAACACTAAAATAAGGATTTGAAAGTTGAAAGAATCATTCATCTGTAGAAACTACGAAGAAAAAATAATAAGACAAAAATAAAAATAAAAAATTTACACCTTCCACACCAAGCGAAACGAAGCTCGACAAAAAGGGAAAAAATCACCTTCAACTGCAACGAAAGACAACAGCAAGACATAACATTTCACAAAACGCAAAACCTGAACAAAAACCCCAAAATCTGAAATTAAGCAAAGCAAAAAAATGAAAAAAGTGCCTGTAATTGATGGCCGGGTAGATCTGAAAGTACCAGACGTAAAGACGGCTAAAAGAAGTGAAATTCAAGACCAAAACAAGAGAACCAAAGTGCTTGAGAATTTTTGGTGGCAGAAGATTCGAGATTATGCAAAGAAGAGCATACAAAAAGTAGAGATGTGGCTACGAGAGAGTCAGACCAAATTAAGAGCACAAAAAAAATATATAGTAAAAGAGTTTACTGTTCCTCACAACAGTAAAGTTGAGAATCCCTTTATATATAGTAGGGATATATATGATGATGAGAGTTGGAGCTACCTGATGTGTATATACATGTGGGCATTTACATTGTATGTCGTATGAAATCAAAAAAGTTGAATATGCACACAATTTGAAAAGTAGTCTCGATCTAGTATTATATATGACGTCATATATATGGTGTTAAATTATTTTTATGTTAAAAGAAAATTTTCACATATAGTCCCCAACCTTTGCATATTGTATCATATGGATCTTTTTTTCAACGTCATGAGTTTCCAACGTTTCACAAATTCGCAAGGTCTCATAGCTCCCAAAAATGATATTTATACACCTTCTCTCTCTCTCTCTCTCCATCCCTCTAAATGTCTTACTCTTTAAATAAAAAAATATTATATTAAAAAATTAAAAAAATAAAAAATAAAATAATTTCTTCCCCCACCCTATCTACCTAATTACTCATCTCCAGCTTAACCATAAATGGTAAATTTTGATACTCATTTTCAACTGCAAAGAGGAGACCACCATTTTCTGCTCCTACTGTCAAGAATGGTAAAGGGAAAAAAGGGAGGGCTTCTTACAAAAAGAAAAAAAGTATGTTCAGTATTTTTCATTTTTGATTAAGTTGTGGGTATGGGTAGAAGGTCAGTGGAAAAATTTTTATTATCCTTTTTATTTATCTATTATTTTACTATTTTTCAATTCTTTTTGGGTAATTTTCCCATTAGTCCCTAACCTTTTAACTTTTACACAATCTTGTCCCTGTTCTTTTTTCCTCATCTCGTAGGTCCCCAACTTTTAATATAATAGTCGAATTTCATTTTTCCGTCATATTTCCATCCAATTTTCTGTTTAACCCCTATAAAATAAAAATTTTACCTTTACATTCTCAAAAGGATAAGGACAACAAGTGAAAATTACCTTAGATGTATAAAAGGAAATTGAAAAAGAGAAACATTTAAAAATAAATATTATTGAAATAAAATACATAAAAATAAATATTAATTCTTTCCAGCTCTACCCAGCCCAACCTCTGTTCCTCCTCCTATCGTATTTTTCCATGAATTCATTTCTCACGAGAGAGGGGTCTGACGGAATTAATATTTATTTTATTTTTATTTTTATAATTTTATTAATTATGATAGCTTGTATTGAATTGTGTTTTTAGTTTAAAAATTTCATTGTGATAAGTAGTTTGGATTTTTTTAAAAATAAAAAGTATCATCTTATTATTGTAACATATAAAATTTATATCAACCACATTAAAAATAAAACAATGGGTAACATAGTCAGAATTAATAAATCAATTAATGTATGACATATTCATAGAGCAAAATTATAATTAATCATCATCAATATACCACTGTAATTATATATTAAAGGGAAAATATATTTAGGTACACCACATATTTAATAATTTCACTATATTTAATTTTATAAATGCAATGATACAGACTTTGTTTCTTATAAAATTTATGCAAATTTTTATTTGTATACTATATCTAATTGCATTATATAAGATGGTACTTTTTATTTTTTTAAGAAAATCTAAAATGCTCTTTCAATGAAATTTTTAGAGTAAAAACATCATTCAATACAACTTGTAATAATTAATAAAAATACAAAAATAAAAATATGATAAACATAAGTATGTCTATCATATTTTTTCTTTATAAATATTTTTAAATAAATATTAATTCTGTTAGACTCCTAACTCACAAGAAATGAACCCGTGGTGAAATTTAGTCGGAGGACTAATAAAGGCTTTGTGGGGTGGGGTTGAAATGAACTAAAACTTGTTTTTAAATTTTTCTTAATAATAATTATTTTATATTTGTTTCTTTTTCAATTTTCTTTTCGTATCTAGGGTAATTTTCACATTTAGTCCTCAACCTTTTGAGAATGTAAGGGTAAAATCATCATTTTGGAGGAGTTAAACAAAAAAAATAGACGGAAACCTAACAGAAGGATGAAATTTGACTATTCTATGAAAGGTTGGGAACTCACATGGTGAGAAAAAAATAAAGAGGACAAAATTGTATAGAAGTTGAAAGATTGGGGACTAATTGTGAAATTTACCCATTCTTTTTTGTTTTTATTTAAGAAGTAAGGACATAAATGTCATAAAAGATTTTATATGAAAATTTATGAAAGGTAGAGACTCACAGTGTTTTCAGAAAAAGAATAGGGACTCAGATAATACAATGTGCAAAGATTGGGGACCATATGTGAAATTAACCCTTTAAAAATGATCATATTGAAACTTTAAAATTTGTATTGTTTTTATTTAATCCCTTACTGCAAAAATAATTTTCTTTCACACACAAAAAAAGGACTATCTTATTGTCTTAGTCCATGGGACTTTTGGACATTGTCTTCAATCTTCATCAATCAAATGCTGTGTAACCAACCCTTCTTTTTCTATAAACCCTGCAATTATTAATTTTTTATTGTTAAAAAATGGTATTCTAACATGTAAGAAGATTTTGCCACACCCATGTGGTCTTTTAGCATCCAAGTGAGTTTTTAACAATCTTAATTAAGAATTCGATTTTCCTCACCTACAACTCATCACCTGTTCAAAAAAATATAACAAAATTTTGTGTGGCATGACATAAGCAAGGGGCCCAAACTACACCAATGGGGTGTAGGCACCTTGCTACGAGGTGGCAGCTTCCAATTGGTAAGGCATGAGCCCATCACCTATATATGTATGTATCATCAATCCCTGTTAATGATACACATAAAGACTCATGAACCAACTCTATCACAAAACCATTCCAAGAAAAAAAAGAATTTAAAACACAAATTACTGATTAAAAAAAATCAAATTTTAGTAGAGAACTCGCTACCAAGTGATAGTAATGATCTCATGCCAGATGTATAGCGGGACTATCCGTCATGTGCACACGTGGCGGGAGATTATTAGGACAATTGTGTGAATCAACATATACATGGGGTCCACAGTATTTAGTTTTCTCCAATAATCTCCCTCCACGTATGCGTATAGTGGGACAATCCCACCATACATCTTGTAAAAGATAATTTTTGCACCAAGTGGCTCAGTCACGGTACATTAGTCAACTATTTCCATTTTGAAATGAAATTAGACCAAAAGTTATGTATTAACATAGTAATATCCACGAGTTTCCCTGTCTATCTCGGATCAAAATGGAATAATCCACTTATAAGTGATAATTTGATTTCTGTTCTGTAATTGAATTAGAATGCTAAGGGACAAATACTCTTAGAATACTTACGGTTACAATATTGTCCCAAAAAAATAAAATAAAACAAACATATTATTAAGGGCTTTCGAAATTCTGGCCACGCCAGTTTTTCTATAGAGTCAACTCGAACTCTATATCATAGAGCCAACACTATTAAAAAAATGACACGTGTGTAAAACCACATGGGCTCTACATGTGGTTTCCCACATAACATTTTTTCATTAGAACTTGGACCCGATGGAAGGAGTCCATGTTGGCTCCATAGAAAATCGCGGGGTGACCAGCTTTCCCTCAAGTCAATATGTATCTTCTTTACATGACATTTTTCTTCATTTCTTTTTTTTATTTATATTTTTAACATTATATTATATCTCGGTTATTAGTATTACTCTACTCTATTTCGTGTATGAAAAATTTTGTCGTAACGAAATCCTACCATGCACAACTTAATGGTCCTGACTCTGCCACTGCATGCCATTACAATTCATCATTCACTTGAAGACTTGATGGGGGATGGGCGTGGGGGTGGGGAAGCTCTTTTGATGAGAAATGGAAACATTTCTTCAGAGCCATCCCTCTTTGCTTAACCCCAACTCATTCTCCCTGGCTGGAACACTTGGGCTCAACTGTTCCTCTACCTTAATGTCTAAAACACATTATTTGGTAAAAGACACATCATTGATTGCTGAAGAAACTCACGATCATCATAAACTTACTATTTTTGTCAAAATAAAGTTCTACCATGATGGTGATGTCTGATGCTAACATCGTACCCGGTTTAAGTAAAAACCTATCATCATAAAAATAATATTATAAAAATCAGTGAAAGATAAGTTGTTGAAACAATTTCTTTTCGGCCTATATTTTAGTGTTGTAGACAGTGGAGAAAATTTTAATATCTTTCTTGTTCACTACATGTGTATCAAACATAGAATGTTATAGTCATTATGTCACATATGGCTCATCATCATCAATCACTTTTCTCAACAGCTAACTGTTAGAATGTTGTTTTCAGTTCAATAAAAATCCTCCTGACCATTCTTTATTCCACCATGTTTTTGCTTCAAGACACAGATATTCCACCAGTTTTATAACACTTCAGAGGCTAATAAAATCCCCTGCATTCAACAACCAGTAGGTGAAACGAAAACATCTCAAAATCTCTAACATCCTTGACTATACACACATTTTCTTGTTAGAAAACACAGTTTCAACATAATATAACATTAGTCCCATTCCGATTCGGCAATATTGGGCAACTTCGACTGGTGAAAATATTGTTCGACCGAAATGAGGTTTCTTATCACTGCCTTGTTCTTTGGTGTCTCTCTTTCCTTTGCAGGTAAACTCATATTCTTGATTAAACTCAATTTGGCTACATATAAAATTCTGTACAGCTTGTTTAATTACTTATTGTTGCAGCTGCCTATGATCCTCTGGATCCAAATGGGAACATAACAATCAAATGGGATATAATGTCTTGGACACCAGATGGATATGTGGTAAGTACTCATCTATGTACAAAAATCCTAGGTTAATCGTATCCCCAATAAAAAAAGTCCTCCATGTCTAGTTCTATTCTTTTTTCCATAGGCTGTCTTGACGATGAACAATTTCCAAACATACCGTCACATAATGAGCCCGGGGTGGACAATGGGATGGACATGGGCTAAGAGAGAAGTAATATGGTCCATGGTTGGGGCACAGGCTACAGAGCAAGGGGACTGTTCCAGGTTCAAAGGTAACATACCACATTGTTGCAAAAAGACTCCAACAGTGGTAGACTTGCTACCTGGTGTTCCTTACAACCAGCAATTCAGCAACTGCTGCAAAGGTGGGGTCTTAGCATCGTGGGGAGTCGATCCACAGGCTTCTGTCTCCGCTTTCCAAGTTAGCGTTGGCCAAGCCGGTACCTCGAACAAGACTGTGAAGCTTCCCAGAAACTTCACCCTGTTAGGTACAGGACCAGGCTACACTTGTGGCCCTGCCAAAGTTGTGCCTCCAACCAATTTCCTCACACCTGATCGACGCAGGAAGACTCAAGCCCTGAGTAAGTCCTGCCTCTTTATACACTTTCATGTTTCATATGCAGTACTAGATTTGACTGGACATTATAATTTTAAGGTTCAAAACCTGGGTGTTCTGGATTTCAAAATATTAATGTTTCTTGATTGCTGATACATGAATTGAATGCAGTGACATGGAATGTGACATGTACCTATTCTCAGTTTCTTGCGCGGAAACACCCCAGCTGTTGTGTCTCATTTTCGTCATTCTACAACGAAACAATCACACCTTGCCCTACATGTGCCTGTGGCTGTGAAAACAAAAACAAATGCATCAAGTAAGCAGCTATTTTGATACGTCACATGTTTCTTTTTTATTTGTATAAAAGAACATATATTGAGCAATTCGTTACTGTATATGCAGGAGTGACTCGAAACTTCTTAGCATGGTCGGGATAAAAACTCTGAGAAAAGATAACTCGCCCCTTTTACAGTGCACGCACCATATGTGCCCTGTCCGGGTGCACTGGCACGTTAAGATCAATTACAAGGAGTACTGGCGTGTGAAGATAGCGATAACTAATTTTAACTATAGAATGAACTATACACAATGGACTCTTGTCGTTCAGCATCCGAATCTGAACAATGTAACTCAAGTTTTCAGCTTTGATTATAAGCCTCTTGTTCCCTACGGCTCTATCAGTAAGTTCCAAAACTCATCTAAAGAACATTTCATAGAATACAAAGGCTTGTGTACTGAAAACATGTCAATTTCATATATGCAGATGATACTGGAATGTTCTATGGCATGAAATTCTTTAATGACCTACTGATGGAAGCTGGGCCGACGGGAAACGTGCAGTCGGAAGTTCTTATGCAGAAGGACAAGGACACGTTCACCCTGAAGCAAGGATGGGCATTCCCCCGGAAAGTCTATTTCAATGGTGAAGAATGCATGTTGCCGCCACCTGATACTTATCCTTTTCTACCAAACGCTGCCCATCAAAGTCAAGTTTCTATCTCGACATTGTTTATTTTTGCTCTGTTTTTTGTTCTACTGTAATGAAGAGTTTTGTTAGTTTTGATGGTGCTGGAAATTTTGAAGACAGAACAGAGATTCTTCAGTGATAATCCAGTAATCCTAGCAAGATTTAGAATATGGTGGATTGACAGAATGTAACATTTGTCAAATTATCTCTTTGAATTGTCACTTTTTGACAAAAATCTACAGCATTGGACAAGTGGATTTGTATAAAGCAGTGTTGAAGCTTAGTAGATGAAGAACTAAGAAGAATGGCAAAATACTTGGTACACTCTATCAATTATCAAAGAGGACTAGACAATAGTAATTCGGGATTTTAACTTCATTTTACTTTTAGGCTACTGCCGAGTACTGTATAGTTCACTTTACAAAACGACCACCATTAAAATCCATGCACCTAAAACAACATGCAAATGTAAATTCTTTGCTTCATTCATAACCTGCTCAAAACTCAATAAACTTCAACTTCTAAGTGGTTTTTCCAGGACAGCAGAGAGAAAGAGTTCGTCTTCCAGTTTATCCTTCTTTGGGACAACTCTCCACAACAGCCTTTTATACGCGATTCTGTCAAATTCATCTATGTACATTTTCATATATTCTTTCTTGCAGAAGAATCGGTCGATGTAAACAAGGCCCTTGGGTCGAAGAACTCGATCCCAGTCAAGCAAAACAAACTGAAGAAGCTCTATCCCAATCCATCCATCCAAGAAGAGAGTAGAATGAACAATATCTAAAGTATTGTCAAAGAAAGGCAATCTTGAGCCTACTGATATGTATAACGGTAAAAGGCCTCTTGATGCAATTACTTCACTAAAAGGGGCACCTAAATTCAGTGTAGCAGAAGCAATGGTGACATTTTTTTCCTTCATGAGTGCAGCAAAATTACCTGTTGTGGGACTAAAATCCAAGCCTATTCGAATTTCCCCGGGTTTTAACATTAGAATTTCATCAATGGAGAATTCTGCAGAAACGTTTTCATCCTTTTGAACATCCCAACCTTGTTTAGTAAGATCAAAGCAGTCAGAACATTTATAGAAACCTCTGTTGCCTTGGGTCTCGTTGGATACAAGACACTGGTAGTTCTTGCATTTGTAACGGCTCCATGAAATGTCAACATCCCGAGGTTGAGTCCAGAGAGACGAGTTTCCAGGACGTGGTTTATCATAATGTGGTGGGGCTCTGGAGAAACACCTTCGTCTAGGTAATGGATCACAGCCACTGATCATAAGCTTCTGAGCCAAGTCCCAATCATCGGGACACATATCGTACATTTTATAAGTCATGAAACGGTCTAGAGTCGAGGCTAGTTGAACACAACCTTGCCCAATAGCTGGATTTACCGCTTCCAGGCCAAGGAAATTTTTTTTCCCACTAAGCCTGTTTGGTTTAGGAGAAATGTAGCTCTGAAGCTCTGCAGATTTAAATGCTTTGCTACTAAGTGATTCTTCTTCGGCTTCATCTTCCTCTGGCGTGCCTGAATATTCGACCACATTAATCGTTTCGTTTTCACCTGCCGAAGCTTTGCTGTAATGACGAGAGAGACTTTCTCTAAACCTGTCCAATGACACTGCAATTTTAAGTACTTGATCTGAGAATTTCAAAAGACCTTCAGATTCAGCTCTTTCAGCATGTAGCTGCTGTAACAGAGCTCCCAACTGGGATTGCATACGAGAGATTTGATCTTCGACAGAACGAGGCAAAACAATTCTGCCACTAGATTCGGGGTCAAACGAAGGGAACACGAAATCTGGGTACGAGATATGAGAAATATAGAAGATGAGTACGAAGAAACTGGAACAGAAAAGAAAACAGAGTACTGCCCTAAGGCCTCCTGGAAGGCATTTAAGAGGCCTAATAATCCTGTGTCTCTGCATTTCTTTGGTGGGTTTGTGTGTGTAGTATTCACCGTGTTACAACATGTCGCTTCCTTAAATTTCTTGTAATGTTTGACCCTGAAAACGAGATTTGGTTTCTTTTCTCGTACTCCACTGCCACGAGTAGATCTCTAAAACTTTACTCTTATGTTTTCATCTCCCCTAGATCTGAATCACAATTTTTAATCTTTAACCTTTCAACTTGACATTGTTGAAGCTTCCTTAGATTATTATTTGCTACATTACAGAAGGAGCAACTACAGGCAAATTTGCTCAGAGTCGAGCACTGCAAACCGTGGCTGCCACAGGTTGGTCAGCAACACACAGCTGCCTGGTGCAAGAAGCACATTTTGCCACATCTAGTTCTGCATTCACCAATAAAACAAGCATGAACAGGCCCCCCTAATCAGAGATGAATCACAATGTTCATTAACTAATCGGTACATTAATCAGATAAAAGCATTGCAGAGGGAGACAACAGCTTGCTCAATCTAAAACTATTACAGGAATCAAATTCTTATCTTAAGTAACCAATTCATCTAAATCTAGTTGCCCCGTCCACTTATGCGCTATTTGAAGCGGAGTCAATGATATTAATGAAGAAAAGAAAGCTAAAACCAAGTTTCACAAACCAATAGGCTACCCTTTTTATCACACTTGTGCTTCAACTTCTTCAGCCTCATCTTCATCAGAGCAGTTGTCCTCGCTATCCCCATCAAACGCCTCATCTTCTTCTGGTGAGGCTTCATCAGCCTCATCGTCATTATTATTTGGTGTTTTAATGGACTTTGGAGGTTTTCCTTTGTCCATCTGTTGCAAGGACAGCAATCACAAGAATTCAGTTTAATAGTAATATTAGTAACAGAGGTAAACTATGTAAATAAAACTATGTAAATAATAAGATACACATACATTTCAACTATTCTGGGTTAATAGTCTCTAAATTTTTACTGGCTATGACCAGCCAGGACTCCCTGCCTCTGGTCTTCTCCTTATTGCTCTGCTCCTCCTCTCCATTGCATGTTGACCTCTAATCCCTTAACAGTTGTTTCCTCTTTTGGATTTTGGCCTCATTATAAGTTTAACGGGCCCAACTACATCAATACCTACAGATAAAAACCAACTCCATTTCGCAAGTTGGTGAATTGACACTGTAAAATTTTCTGTTTCATTTCTTCACCATCCACATGCCACGACAAACACTGATACGCACACTTGTATCAGTAGATTCTCCAATTTCTTCTTTTCTCTTTGACCAACCTTTGATCTTAACGTGCATGGCAATCAAAGGTTTCCACCTTGCCCTAGATCTCACTGCCCCATTTGCACAAGACATTACTCAATCTTTTACGTTCCCAGTGAATTCCCTTTTTTTTTTTTTTTTTTTAATTCCCCCTTTTTTCCCCATATAGTTCAAATCTTGTTGGAGTTGAAGATAGAAAGAAAGAAAGAAGGAAAAAATGAACTAGGAGCACGATGATTGTTGACTACTGAGGTGAGCAGAAATAGATTATAGTAAGAAATAGATTATAGTAGCTAAGGCCGGGTGACGGCATTCACCGGCACTGACCTCTGAACATTTTTTTTTCCATTTTCTGCTGTCCCTTTTTTTATTCTGGTGCAGTGGAGTTTCAGCCATGAAAGATCGTAGAAGATGAAAAAGAACAAGGAAAAGCAGGAGATAAAACCTTTTACATCACAAATTCCCATGGTAATTGCTTTACGGCTGTAGTTTTTATTTAACCCTGTTTGCTACTTGTCAATTTAGTATCAGACCCCAAGCGCTCTCTCTCTCTCTCTCTCACACACACACACACACACACACACACATTAGAGGTCTTTTAATTATTGCTTCAATGAAATATATATAATTCGATGAAATCCTTTAGTCAAATGTGAATTGTGTAATTTTCATCACTTTTTTTTTTTTTTTTTGCCCTTTTAAGTAGTTTTTATGGGGTCACCAGCCACTCAAAAAAAGATTATATTTCCATGGATTAAAATTTAAAACATATAATTATGAGTAATGCTATTTAGCACCACTGGTGCTTAGCACCATATCAAGGTGTCATTAAATGATAAGTTGAATTAAATGGGTCATTTATTCATTTATTTAATTTCACTTATCATTTCATGCCACATTGGTTGCCACCTAGACTGGTGCCAAGCACCACTGCTGCTACATAGCATTATTCTATAATTATACTTTGAATGTATGAATCCTTTAGTCAAATGTAAATTGTGTAATTTTCATCACTTTTTTTTGCCTTTTAAGTATTTTTTATGGGGTCACCAGCCACTCCAAAAAAAGATTATTTTTCTATGGATTAAAATTTAAAACATATAATTATACTTTGAATGTATGAATCCTTTAGTCAAATGTAAATTGTGTAATTTTCATCACTTTTTTTTGCCTTCTAAGTAGTTTTTATGGGGTCAACAGCCACTCAAAAAAAAAGATTATTTTTCTATGGATTAAAATTTAAAACATATAATTATACTTTGAATGTATGAATAAGTACTATTTAACCTCACCCGCACTGAGTGAAAAGCCTGGCTTCGCCCCTGGTGGTGATAGCACAGGCACAGGGCAAAACTATCAGTTCTAGATCTTTCCATTCATCAATTAGCTTATGTTCTCAATGCAGCTTTCAAATCCAACGGCTCTGTGACCTTAGATCGATTATTCACATATTTTCTAAGAGATGCTACTGCCACATAGTGGTGAGGTTTCATTGATTTTGAATAGCTAGATGAATGGGAGTGATAAAGCAGTGGCTTCAGAGCAAAGCTGAGCACATAAGGACAATTGGCATTTCACTAGTATACATAAACTATGTTCTTATGGGTTGTGATTTAGGGTGAGGTTTGAGGTGGCTGTTTAAAGTTGCATCAGTGGAGCACCACAAGAGCAGGGAACAAAAGATTTGCAAGTACTATTTCCATTTATGTTTTTCCTCTTGTGCATGGGTATGGAATTATTGCTTGAAATAGATAATTTTGTTACCTTGATTGTTCCTCCTAGACTCTAAAGAATTTCTTACAGTGAATATAGCTTCCTGAACATATATGATGAAATTCACCAACAAATGTAGACATTCTTGTATAAGAGTTACTTGATCTGTCATCTGCCCCTAGTACCCACAACTCCCACCCTCAAACGGATAAACAAAAAACTCAAGAAGAAAGAGATAAATTAAAAATATATAAGGACTAAAAAGACAAAAGAGAGAATAGACTCACAGCACGCAGCAAAGTTCTCCTGTCTCTTTCCCGTGCATTCTTGATAGCCTATGGCCAATCAACAATTCAATAAGCTTCTAAATCAATTAACAACGATCCCAAATATCAAAACATTTCAAAAAACAATAATAATAGATAGATAATAACAAAATAATAAAATCAAAATGGTAAAAAGAAAAGGGGGAAGAAGAAAAACGCTCCAATTGGTAAAAGAAACAACCTCCTCTAGAGTCTTCTGCTCTGCCTCTACTTCTGAAATATCTCTACAAGAAAAGCAAATACCAGCAGATAGAATAACATTTATCAAGCACTCAAATAAAAGAATCATGGTAATTTAATCTTGCTTTTTGCTGATGAATATTGTTTAATATATTAATTAACCCTAATGTCAAAAAACAACAAAATGTTATACCTTCCAACAGTGTTGTTAACACGACAAGAGCACTTGGCACATATGCCATGCTCCTTAGCACAGCCTATATACTCATTCATTAGTGAAATCAGCAAACATTTCCAAACTAACAATGAAACTGAATACGAAGAAAAATCAGAAATTTTAAATACCGACCATTGCAGACACTGTGGTAAGCTTGGCGAACATTCCTCTTGGAGCAGCTCTGGCTACCCAAAAACCATTTTGTTTTCGAAAGAGAAATAATTAAACAAAGAATCAATTGATTATTATTATACTGGATAAATCAGAAAAATAAGACTACCATACCACTTGGCGGGTTCAGTATTGGGCTTGTATTTTCCGTATTTGCGTTTCCATTCAATCTGCCCTTTACAGCGTAAGCAGACACCGGTTACTTCAGAATAAGGCCTCAATTTCCCTCCTACTTCCTGTTCTCATCAATCAGAACCCATTAGCTATCCGCGCTCTAAGCATCACTAATGCTCTTAAAAATGCACTAGGTCCATCTGAGGTGAGGAAAGAGAGTGACACAAAAAAAAATAGTGAGTCCGTAATTTTATCTATTTTTATTTTTTTTAATTACTTTTTCTTATTTAAATAATTTTTTCTCATTTTTTCCCTCTTGATTCTTGAATCCTGTGTAAGGTCCACAAATAGACCCCACTTACATCTAATCCACTACTATTTTATCATTATTTTTAAATTTATCTCCATTTCTCTCTTCTTTTTCATTTTTTCCATTTTTTTCTCTACACCTAATTCTATTCTTATTTAATTAAAATAATTATCTTCTTTCACTCTCTCTCCTCCAATCGACTAGGTCGATAAATTAGAGCATTAGAGATGCTCTAATTGAGCCGGAGAAGGGCACTACATAGAGCTCTTCAAACCATAAAATACTAATTGAAGTTTCGAGCATAGGGAATTGGATGTTCATACAGTTGGGTTGATCTTGCGGCATTGGTCGGGTTTCCAGGCGTACTTGTTTTGGTGCTTCGGCGGACCTTTCCTGCTCCCGCTGCTCATCTTTACGCTGTTCAACACGATTCTCGCATCACCTCTTTCCTTAACCTGCCCAGTGGCCGGTACCCGCTACTAATTGCTATGACTCAAACAAAAAATTACCAAAAATTATTTCATCCCTCCCTTTAGATTTATATTCCATTTTCATTGATCTCACAAATATAATAAATATTTTTTTTGGTATAAAAAAAATAAATATTATTTTTTATACACCATTATTTAATGTGCATATATGAAAAAATTATTACTTACTATTTTTTGCCCGGTACAATTCTCCTTGATCATTTATTATTTACTTTTCAAAAGAACTAAACATAATAATTTTAATATAATAAATAAATATATATATATATACACCAATAAAAATACCATTTTCCACAATGAAGATCATCTGTAAAGTTTGAATAGAAAGACAATGATAAAACGACAACAATACATTCCTTCTTGTGCCTATGAGAGTAATGATATTTAGCACTATTAGTGCTTGACACCATATCAAGGTGATATTAAATGATAAGTTGAATTAAATGAGTTTTTTATTTATTCATTTAATTTTGTCTATCATTTAATATTACATTAAATACTATCTAAACTAGTGTCAAGCACCACTAATAATACATAACATTATTCTTTGAGAAAGAAAAAATCTCCTTACCGTTGGAGAGTAAAACAATAAAAATAAAAAAGAGAAAAAAAAAAGGTAATTTTACTTTGTTTTAGGTTTTGGCCAGACAACCTAATAATGAAAATATCTATAAAAAATAATAATAAAAAAGAATTTGTTACCAAACTCGAGAGCACGTTGAATATCGAGGCAGTGGTTGAATCTATTCAACAATTAGACCCCTATAGATATTATCCTCTACCAGTTGACATGACAAAAAACCATCAACTGATAAGTACAATATTACAATTGGAAAATTTTAAGCTCATTAGTAAACAATGAGTTTCACCGTGGTACGTGGAGTGTATGTCTATAGAACCAGATCGAACTCAGTGTATAAAGCCCAATTGCCAAGAGAAAACAGCCCGTCACATGAGAACACAAACTTAGGAATTCTTAACTAACAGAGACTTTCTGAAGCAATTTGAAGCTCTAATTGAACTTTTCAGCAAAATATCAAAACAATGTAAATAAATACTATTACATTGATCCAATAGAGAAATAAACTAAAGGAATGCTCGACATCGCCTCCAACGCAAAATTCAATAAAAGATACACATTCATTTGGTCCAAAAATCAGGACTAACTCTAATCCATTGGCAAAATGGGTCCAGACTTGTTTCAAAGATTCAAGAGGATGGAACTAATGGCCAATCCAAATCACTCCATTCCAACTTGTATTCTGAATTAGAGGCGTCTTTTTTTCTTTTCTTTTCCTTTTTACCGACGCGATCTCCCAGACCAATGGATTATGAGATGAAGTCTCAACGAATAGTCAGCCCTTGCATTGCTGGAGCCCCATCTTCGCTTAGCTTGTTAGCTTGAATGGTGCTTATCGCATTTGCAATGCTAGCCTGAGAAAAATGGAGTAAAGGAAGCTTAAAAAATTCCTCAAATCCATCCACGAAAACGAGAAGTGCATAATAACCCCTAAGCATATCATCAAGCATCGCAAGAAGCTCAATTCACACGCTGACGGATGGTCCGAATCATCTAAAAAAAGGAGTGCACACTTGCATGCAAATGAATATTCAGTTCATGCAAGCATGTATAGCATTTCGCCATATAAACTAAAAGTTCATTTTAAAACTTGTTACATTCAAATATATTTGCTTGTTAAACTTTTAAAGCTCATCATAAACATTCATAATAACTTTTAAAACTCATTACCCTCCAACTTGCAAGCTTAGTCCGAAGGGCTTGCCACCGTTGCTGCCCAAATCTGCGCTCTAGGCAAGAGCTGCACCCAAAATAATGAAATCAAATATTATCAACATGCATCTCCCTATATGAGCAGGAAGCAGAGAACGGGAAAGAGCTCAATTACTAACCTCACAACGACTACTTGGTTCATCTGATCAATTTTACAGTCCATTAACTTAGCTGTAATTGCCTTAACAACCCATAGTTCCACCTCATTGTCATTGATCTGCAAGAAAACAGATAGCAACTTAAAGAAACATGAAATGCAGAAAGGCAACTTAATAGAATAGAAAAACAAAATATGATAACCTGAAGTGTGTCCCTTATCAAGGAATAAGGAACTTGAGCAGATGCATTAGAGCCAAGATCTACAAGCGACATCAATCTCATCTTCTCAATGCAGTCTTCATGGACAAGCCCTACGTGATCCCGCAAAAGATATGTCCAGTATACAAATTAAATATATCTACAACATCAAATTCAACTCATCCAATAACTCAGATCTCAAGTATCAAGAACACAAATAGTTACCGTGGCTCTTTAGCAATGTCGGATTAGCTGTATGGAAGTCCATGTATGCGTCAAGCCTCTGAGTCACAAAGATCTTCAGAAGCTGATACACCTGTGCATATTTAGCATCTTTCTCCAGTTGTGCAACAGCAGGCATATCTAGTAAATCTCCCTGGCATGCAAACACAGGATTAAAGGGGGTACGAAAGAAGAGGCAAGAGATAAAGTCAACATGAGAGCATGGTACAATTATTATGACATAATACTGGACCACTTAAGAGTCATTACGACGTAGTTGATTACATATGCACATCCACATATTAGTTATAACGTCCAATAAGGAAACGACGGGTCCATTTGGCAACAAATGATAATAGGATTTACTTATAAAAGAACTGATCATTTTACTTGCAGGGACACATGACTTCCACTTTATTTAACACCTCACAATGATAAAACAAGTCCATATCAATCAGATATGTCAAATAAAGTAGAAGTCATGTGCCCGGAAAGTAGAATGATTATTTTATCATTATAATCCTATTAAAACTAAAACTTGTTGCCAAACAATCCCCAAGCAGTAATTAATAACATGCCATTTTGAACAAAGACTTGCTGAAAAGTAAAAACAGAAAAATGCACACGCCAACAATTAACCAGATAATGAGAGTTCACTTTAATGGCAATATTTCCATGATTTAGCGCAATTTCCGCATGAAATTTCCGGGTTCTTACAGGTTAAAAATCATTTTTCACTGTGTGTCGGTGAGAAGGAAACAGAAAATAGATAAAGCAATCCATGTTATCATTCATAATATAATAAGCATAGACAAACTAAATCCCACGGTCCTAAAACTGAAGATAAAGGAACATCTTTTTTGTCAAGACGCACAACTGAATACAGTGCTAGTTTCGACTTCAACAACAATTTCTTCTATCTGATGACAATTTACAGCTTTTCAAATTCATGATGAATGTTCTTTGTCTCGCCACTCACCCAAGTTCATAAATACAAGTATGATTGTCTTTACAAGAATATTAATAGCACAAAAACATGTAACGTATGAGGATTTCAAAAATTTATCAAATCAATACCAACAAATATTCTCCACCCAAAAAAAATAAAATAAAATAAAAAATAAAAAAATAATCACACTTTCCAATAATCTTTTTTTACATTCTCACCACACATTCTCCTATATATCTAACCCTCATTTAACAAAAAGCTTCCAAGAACAAGCTCTTAAGCAGTTCCATCAACAAGTTCATTGATACTCACTTATAATTTTCAGGATGCAAATGCTCAATATTTAAATAAATTAAGCTGACTTTTAAGGACATTCCGCACACAACATTTAAGAATAAAAATGACATCCATTTTAATTCTAAATCAGGGAAGAATACCAGGCATATTCAACACCATTACTCTAGCAAAAAAAACAAGAAAGCATACTTGAATTATAAGCACTAGACTATATTACATAACCTACATAAAATATACTCGTAATCATACCAGAAACATGTCAGGTGCCTTGACAAATTCAATTATGGCGTTGACAGCTTCTTCCTTGGCTTCGCTCATGGATGACACGTCTTCACCAGGGAAAGTCGCTAGATACTTGACAAGAAATTTGAAAGAGTCTTTCGAAGATCTGAAATTCCATCGCATGGTAACGGAAAAAATTCATGAATTAAACATGGCATCAAAACATGCCCCCCCACCCCCACTGCAAAAATATATATATTATATATAATAAATAAATAATCTCATAGTAGAGATCTCACCCTTTGTTTTCCTTTAAAACATTAGCAACTTTAAGAAAGAGTTCTCTCTGTTCCTTAACTCCAAGATTCCACTCCCTCAAATAGCCATCCATTTTTCTAAAAGATGGCACAACATGTTCAGTGACCTTTCCATTGACCGCCAGATCAAGAGCCTTCATGTACACAAAGAATCGGCTATATGGATTCTCCAATAGGTTGTAAAGGTTAAACATGCTGCAAGAGGAAAAGAACGAGAATTAGACACCAACAACATTATTCCCCCCCCCCCAACAAAAAAAAAAAAAGAAGGAATTAGGGTGAAGGCTCGTTACATCTTCAAGCGCAGGGCAGGTTTTTCGTTCGGCTGTTGGGTTACTTTGGTAGATATGAGCTCTGCCATCTCATGAACTTGATCCAGACTCTCAGGCTGATTGACAAGGTTGCAAATGACAGTATAGACACATTCAAGATCTGCTACAAGTAACAAACAGCATCTCATATGAGTAAAGAGTATCATAACCAGTAAATAAAACATTGAAATTGCATCAAAATTGGAATGCTATGAGATAAAAACTCGAACATCCAATCCGTGTTTTCAACAGACATTGCAGATAGTGAATCAGGGCTGAGATAACAAGAAAGAAAGGGTGGAATCACATTCAAGCACCAGAATGTTTCACAAGCAGCTGATTCAAAAGTTTCATTCTCCCACCAACAACCACTTCAGCTGATTGTAAGTTGGAATCGTGAATCTTCTAAGTCAGTATTTTCTTTACTATACTGAAAGTTCCACAAGTTTGTCTCTAGGTTAACGGCTTCATTTGGAAATTTGAGAAACCTAAATAACAATTGAACGCAGGGGAACAAGTCCAAAGCAGAGAAAGAGAGCCGAAACCTTTTACCTTTCTCGGACGCTTTGGAGAAAATTATATCAGCAGAGATGAGCATCAGCGAGGCCAAATCATACCACCTGTTCTGTACGACACACTCTTGCGCCTCCAAACACAATCTATTCACCTGTTCCTCCGCTACCTATCAATATCAAAAGTGAAGATTCGTCACCTGCCGTGAGTTCCAAACATAATCCATCAAACGCCAAACACCCAAAAAGGATAAATTCAAACTTTCTATATCAAAATTCAATGAATTAATTAATTTTACAATAAATTTATCATGGCCTATTATACGTATAGATATAACAAATACATATGCGTGAGTAAACACGTTACATCGGCACCGGCGTCGGCCCAGGACAACTCGGCCGTGAAACGGACGGTGGCGAGAACGGGATCTTCCTCGGAGGTGGGAACCAGAGTGGTCATTTTGTGACTTTTAAGCAAGAAGATGTAGAAATCTCAGCAAGGCAGCGAATCTGAAACCTTTGCTCCAGCGAGACCTTTGAGGCTACAGAAAGATGAGATGGTGTGCAGAGTGAAAACCCTAAGTTGGGGACAGAAGGAGAATTCGAAAATTAACAAGGGTATTAAAGTAATTTTGTAATTTCCACAGTTTCTCTTTTTTTTTTTTTGACCAGTAATTTCCACAGTTTCCTATCGCCTCTGTGGAGTAAAACATAGGGAAATAATAATTATAGAAAAATTGACACTACCATGTTTGTTAAATGCACCACATTTTAATTGCATTAATAATCCTTAATTTTTATTTCTTTTTACATTTATGTCCAAGTTTTTTTTTTTGCCTTATATTAAGCAGATAGAAACTGATTATGAAAACTCATGAAAAAAATTTTCTCCATGCTAATAGAATATGTAGATAGAAAGAAAGTTGTTAGACCAAAAGAAACAGTATTTAATTGACAGCTAAATATGAATATGACAAAAATATAACTTGGGAACGGTCAAAATGAGCAAACAAGGGAGACATTTCTTGCAATTAAATGTAGTGCCATTAACAAAAATTGACACTACCATGTTTGTTAAATGCACTACATTTTAATTGCATTAATGATCCTTAATTTTTATTTCTTTTTACATTTATGTCCAAGTTTTTTTTGCCTTATATTTAGCATATAGAAACTGATTATGAAAACTCATGAAAAAAAAAATTTCTCCATGCTAATAGAATATGTAGATAAAAAGAAAGTTGCTAGACCAAAAGAAACAGTATTTAATTGATAGCTAAATATAAGAATATGACAAAAATATAACTTGGGAACGGTCAAAATGAGCAAACAAGGGAGACATTTCTTGCAATTAAAATGCAGTGCCATTAACAAAAATTATAGTGTGAATATAGTTATCCTAAAGCATATTCACGCCACATTTTTTCACAACTACACAACATTTTTATAACATAAAAATTTCTAATCTTTGTTCTTTATAGAACTTTCCTACCATTTTTTTCTTCGATTTTTTTTTCAAATATATGATATAATTATCACTTATGTTTTTAATGTCAGGATATATTTAAAATCTTTTGTTCGTGTACTTTAAAATCATATAAAAATATGTACTTGTATTTTATTATATAAGGTACTTTTTTGTTTATTTAAAACATGTACATATAATAGTTTGTTCTTTGTAGTTAGATTTTTAGTCTTTTGGAGATAAGTGATTTCTATTTGAGATGTGTGACGAAAAAAGTGGAGAGAGATTATAAGGAAATGTGAAAAATCATTGTCATTTCATCCCAGAAAAAATAAAAAAGAGGATATTTGACGGTTTACTTTCATCATCTGTTTGGTTAAGCTTAAACTAGTACAATGTTTTAAGATGATGGTAATTATCCTTTAAGTATAATTGCGAAATTTACCCTAGGGTAACGGTGCAATTAAATAAAAATTTATTTGCGAATGGGTCCCTAAAGTAAACTATAAATACGGGTGACGAATAAAAATCTTTATACAAATATTCAGAAACTTTATGGTATGCTATTTTTCCTTCATCTGGCCGACTAAAGATTTTGTGGTCAACCGGTACTTAATTCCAGTCGACCACACAACCAAATGTTGTCGAAAATTGGTGGTCAATCAAGTGTTGAGTTTTTCTCCACGTGTGGTTGACCGCATTTAAGCGGTCAATTGTAAAATAATATTATTTATATTAAATTATTATTTTATATACTTTTTTCTTAAACAGTAATTTATTTGATGTAAAAGTTAGTTATTCAAACCTTGTGACTAATAGATGTAAATATGATAACTTCATCTATAGTACAAAGCTTAATTTTTTGAGTATATGCTTCCTACGTGCGATGCGTGAATGATATATGTTTATTCTTGTGTGTTACTTGTGCGTTAATAGATTGGTATTATTATACCGTTCATAAGGTATTTCACACCATGTATGCATCCATTGGGTATATATGTACATGTGGATGACTAACATACATGATGGGCATATAATAATATTATCAGCCACCAGAAGGTAGTGAATTGAGTGTTGGTCAATGGATGATTTGCGTGAGGTTCCCCTATAACACACCGCCTATATAAGCCGTCCAAGTATACATACCACGTGGGGAAGTATACCCTTCGTGAGTGTTGAGGGCTCGACTAGTGGTTGACTGGGTGTATATACTGGACGCAGTGTTGGAAGCTCAGCAATTCCACAAACTGGGTCTATATACTGAACGCAGTATTCGGAGCCCATTCGTCGTATATTGATATATGGTTAGACCGTGTCTATTGATATTCGATCTATAACGCCCGGCCCCTAAAAAATATAGTATTTTATTCAACACTGTGAAATATAATCATTTACCCAGATAAAATCAGCATAGCACAACGTATCTCAGTCAGACTTTCCTTGAACTTCCAATTATCCATCTTATTGGCATATAAACCTAAAGTAAAAAGCAACTACGTAAGTCAAAGACTCAGGAAACATGATAGCATGCATTACATGTTCATGAGATATCTAATAAGTGAAGTTATGCTCCCGTACACAACTAAGCATACAGAGTCCGCGTCCCTCGTATAAGTCACTGCATGGGCTTATCATGAATATGACATGTCAATATATATCGCGCACATGCCTTATTTCCAAGGACTTACCATACATTGACCGTCACCAAGGACTTACTAATATCAATAGATAAGGTTTGGCCATATATCAATATACGACGACTGAGCCCCCAATACTGTGTCCAGTATATATACCCAGTCTTTCGAACTGTCAGGCCTCCAACACTGCGTCCAGTATATATACCCGATAAGCCTGCTGCCGAGCCCCGACACTCACTAACGGTACACTTTTCCAAGTGGTATATCTACCTAGATGACTATATAGGTGGTGCTTTATATGGAGACTTCATGCAAATCATCCATTACATCACCAACGCTCAACTCACCACCTTGTGGTGGCTGATAATAATAATATTATGACATACCCCTCATTTATGTTAGTCATCCACATATACTCAATGAATGCATACATTGCGTGAAATGCATAATAATATCAATCTACTAAAACACAAGTAATGCACAAGAGTGAATATATATCATTCACGCATCACACGTAGGAAACATATACTCAACAAATTAAACTTTGCACTGTAGGATTATATGCCAACAATGTGGACAATTGGAAGTTCAAGGAAGGTCTGACTGAAATATGCTATGTCATCCCAATTTTATCGGGGTAACTGATTCTATTCCGCGACGACGAATAAAATACTATATTTTTAAAGGGTGGGGCGTTACATGCTTACTATATTTTAAAGGGCGGGGCGTTATATGCTTACTCGATATGAAATGCTATTAAGTGAACTTTATGGGAATTGCAAAAAAAAAAAAAAACCACTAAACCGGATACCTATAAGTACCCAATCTAATTAAGACAGGGAATACCCTACTAAACTGTAATTAAGCAGGAGATGAGATAAAGAAAATCGACCCTACTTAACAATGGGCTAGAGAAGGTTTTGATAATCTTTATTCATATCCGACCCGTTTAACTGATTCTTGTCAATTATAAAAATATTTTCTAAAAATTCTAATGGTTTGAGAAGTAAAAAAAAAAAAACAAATGATAAAACTTATTAAGAAAGTTTACTAATTTCAATTGCAATTTTAACTTAGTGTTTATAATACTATTTATTAAACAAAAAATGAAAATTAAAATATACACAAATTGGCCAATAAATGAACAATATGAATTACCCGTACCAGCTCGTCCTCAACCTATCCCTGATTTAATTGGGGACGGGAGAAAAAATTTTTAATTAAAAACATTTTGTGGGTATTATAGCGCACATAATAATAACTATTAGTTAACAATAAGATAATCAGAATATTACAGTTCAATGTGACTAATTATACGTTACTTAACATTTGTACTAGTGTTAGATATAATTTGATTTAGTGTATTTTCGTATAACACATAAGTGAAAATCTAGTTATAAGGAAAAATCAAGGGGGCCTTTATATATTTTTTTAAACAAAAAAATCTTTATTATTATTATTATTAAAATAATAATTGCTAATTAGTAAAAAAAAATGCGACAAGAAAAATGTTGTGAATAAAAATATAGGCAAGAGCAAAATAAAGTGTGAGGAAATTTAGTGCAAATAAGTAGTGGAGTCATTATTAAAAAAAAAAATGGCGTAAATATATTTTTCGTTTATTTATTCAATACTCATACACCTTTATCTCAACGAGTTATAAGTACGTGCATTGCAAAATTTTTCTAAGGAAATTGATCATGCTCCAAAAATTGAATCTAATCACAGACTGCTTTAGATGGGTGCCATGTGATGTGAGACACCAAGTTCTAAAAATAGAACCTGATCAATTTCCTTAGAAACCTGGTGCATTGCATGCCTTACATGACCTACCACATCTCTACTTTCTTTTCAACATTTAGAACCCAATCATGGCAACTCAGAATGAATAACATAATAGGTACATGCATAATATATATATATATATATATATTTTTTTTTGCGAGCAAATAGAATGAAACAAGACATCAAAACATCTGAACATGAGACATTGATTGAATTTGATACACTCAGCAGTAAGGTTACTGCATATGTTTTGCTGATTACACCATGTGACTACAGTTCAACAAAGAAACCTCAAACAGAATCTGAATATTGCGAGCATTCATCAAAGAAATTGAATCACTTCCACAAGTAGTGACTCATTTGCTGCCATCACCGAACAGGTAACCCAGAGATGAGCCACCACCGGGTGCAGCATGGACCTTGGTTGAAGGGCGATCCTGCAATGGCATGATAAAATTACTTGTCAGATAAGAGAAAATGATAAACTTAGATGAATTAGCACATCTCACCCAGAATAAGTGCTCCACACAAAGTCATGAACTGAGGAACTCGTGCATGTGCAGATGCACAAACATGAAAAATTAGACATTGAAACCAAAAGGGGTACCGAAATATAAATTTGTAAAACAGTAATCCTCTTATTCTTTCCTCTCTTGCTTTTTCTTCTTCATTTTTTTCTTTTTGACAAAAGAAAATTGAGGACAAAAGAACAATGGATATAAATGAGACGATTATTTGGCTGAGCTTAAAATGAGAGAAATATGTGTTTTATTAAACAAGTTAAAAAGTTATCTTTTTAAAACTACTGGGGTTTTGTTTCACTAAAAATACATGGTAAATATTCATTAAATTCAAGTTGCAAAGTTATCATGATCTTCAACTAAATAATATCAGTAAACTGCATATCAATACATACTCCTACGAACGTGCGAAATATTCATGACACAAAGCAAAAAAAAAAAAAAAAACAAGCAAATTGTGATCAATCCATTGTTTTAAGATGAGTTTCCTCTATTTGCATCATATTTCACCTTTAGGATTCATCACAAAATTTGTAGGTAAAGCTGATATCAATGATATTTTACCGTTAGAAAGTTGCCACAATTCTGTCCATCAGCTCGAAGGTAATTGTTTGTGGTATTACCAGGAATGCCTGCAGGAATCTGCTTTGATGTATTACCAGGAATGCCTGCGGGAATCTGCTTGCTGACATCCACAGGTTGGGGGTCAGCAGAGGGCTTAGGAGCAGGCTCATTATTTGAGCCTTTTTTAGTGTTGGGGGCCTCTCCACCTCCAAAAAGATATCCCAAAGAACTCTGACCCCCACCAGCACTGACTCCACGACCCATTCTCTGTAATATTAATCAAGGAAAGGATTTAAATTAATCGCGCAGAAGATATGAAGACTGAAAAACTTCCATTTGCCAGAAAATTATTGAAAATTAATACGCAAATACAGTGGAGAGAGCTTAAAGTGCCACAAATTATTAGACATGATCCATGATCTACTAAGCATTTAAATTCTAAGAAACATCCTTGATTAGATAAACCAGATTTAAAATAAAATTTATAGCCCAAGCACTGGTGTAACAAGGCTTTATGGACCATAAATAAACAAACCCAAGGTTAAACCTTCTTTTGCTCCTTCAAAATGTCACATTCAACCAACCACAACATAATGTCTCCTCCAAAATATAATAAAAAAACTGCCAATAAAATTTCTATTTTTGGAAAGAAAACATTTTGCATTGCACGACATCAAATAATCAGATCAATACCATAAAATATGCTCCTCCACCAAAATATTGCAAACAAAATCAAGTAGAAAAAAACAACTCTGGAAAATAATAAATCTTATACACAAACATATAAATAGATCCTTTGCCCAAAAAAAAAAAAAAGAACATATAAATAGATCCAAGATTCGAGAATAACACGTTTTGCGTCTTCAAAAATCGGAATCGAAGTCGCCAAAAAAATTCTACTTTCAGAAAAAACGCACAGCATCATCTCAGTAATTAATCCATGTCATGGATCGGAATGCACCGAGGCATGATATAAGGAAATTCCACTTTCTCAATTAAAAAAAAAAATTATGTCAAGAGACGCATACAATAATAATCCATTTCATAGACTGAATTGTGGTTTGCAAGATCTGATTAGCCAGGATAACGGAAAATGAAAATGACACTATAACGGAGCAAAATCATTAATTAAAAACAATGAAAAGAAAATATGTGTACCAATAACACATCAGATCCGCAACAACGAATCGCATGAACCAACAAACAGATCTATAAATCCAATCCATAATCATCATTCTTAAAATTAATCAAATAACAAACGAGATCAAGTGAATGAGAAGATATAAAAAGGAAAAAACTTCTGGATTTCGTACCTTATACTGCTGTGGATAAAATCCAAAGGCGCAAATGTATTACTGCAAGCAAGAGTAATCTGCTTTTTGAGAGAGAATGGGAGGGGATTTAAAGTGTTTTTGAATTACGAGAGAAACAGGAGCGTCGGCATGAAAAATCCGAAATTTCGCGACAAGGTCCCCAATATATTAGTTCTGTTGTAATTGCCTCTAGTGTTTATTATTTCACAAACAAGTCCTCTTTTCCCTGCTCCACTAGCAAATGTCACCCACACAAGGGAAAGCGAGTAGTCTAGGATCTAATCTAAAAATAAAAAAGTGTAAACAAACAAAACTAACGACGTGAGGTCATCTGAAAAATGAAAGTGACATGATTGGTCTTTTTAGCTTTTGAGATGATTATATATTGTTGGGTATAGATGCGCGAAATACTCAGTAAAATAGATACACTTCATTAGACAAGCATACCATTTAAATTATATAATAATATATGAATTATATGTTTTTGCTCTACTTAAATTTCTCATGAAAAGAAGATACAAGGGAAAGGAAATATAATGCAAGAACGGCGAACATGAAGGAAGCATAAAAAGTATAATAATTATTTTTCTACCATATGAAAGAAATTTTTTTTTGTGTGTGTTTATACTACACTTAATTATTTGCAACTTGTACGAGACATTTAAACAACTTGTAAGAGACGTTTGTTTAAAGTAACATGTGTTACAATGGTTTGGGTCAAAATATTAAAAAGTTACAACGGCAAAAGATATGAGTTGCAAATTTTCAAAATAAGGGTTGAGATTCAATTGAATAAATTTGATGAATTGGGGACTTCTGCTGCAATTTTTTCAATGAGGGCTGAAGATAATTATTTTGACATTCATATCCAGTTGGCAGTTTTGTATTTTGTGATTGGAATTGGAATGTGAAGAGCACCCATTTAGTTAGATTTATAAAATTAATTTATAAAAGAAATTTATAATGAGTGTAAATAAGTTAATTGAGATTTAATTGAAATTTGAAATGTATGGTGATTGTTGAGTAATTGTCAAATCAACAGTTAAATCATAGTATGTGAATTTATAAATTGCTAAAAAAGAGTAACAAACAAGCTCAATTATTGAACAACGCATAAAAATCAAATACAATTCCTTAACGGTGAAAGCCATGTCGAAAAAATAAAAGTAAAATTTTTTTTTATAGAGTCAACGTGAACTTTATAACTCCTGTGTCTCTCACTTTTCCTTATCTGTATAAAAACACAGAGACCAATCATTTTTTCGTTAAATCGCGTGTTGCCACATAAGTTCTTGGGATTTATAAACAGAATTTGTGTCGACTAGGTCACAATCTTTCTTTACAGTTAATGTAGGCTTTGTTATATTACTTTTCCATGCTTGTACAAACATTAGAGTCTTCATTTTTTCTCTCAAATCAAGTTTCTCAGTAAACATGCGAACTCTATAAACAGACTTCACTTTAGCTTCATGAATTAATCTATTTGAACACATATTTAAATAAAAGTTATAACAAAAAGAGGTCAAAATTATCTTATTATCCTTAAAATGACTTTGAATCCCTTTATATTGTGCAGGGTTAATAAATAATTTAAACTCGTTTTGTTATAGTTTTTGTCTACCACTATGTTTGGTAAGAATTTAAAAATGAAGTTGTTTATAAATATATTCAAAATTCAAATTTTATATAAGTGGTGTAATGTAATCGTGTCATGTGAAATTAATAATTAGAATGATGTAAAAACTTACATCACATCAAATATGTGGCTTAATGAGATTTTGCCATGTGTCTAAAATTTAAAACTTAAATTGGTCGATAAATCGTGGCAAATTATAGATCGTTACTTCTAAAAGTGTAACTCTTAACTTCATAGAACATTGGGTCACAATTTCATGTAAAATTATTTTAAAAAATGGTCAAAATTACTTTCCAAATAAAAACAAAAAGAAAAAAAAAACATTTATCAACCAAGGTTCAAGCAGTCTCTCCCATCTCCTAAAATATTCATTTTCTTCTGTCACAAATCAATCAACACTCATTCCTACATATATATGATTATAACTTGATTTAAATTGCATTAAAGCATAAAATTGATGAGTTAAATTGATTATCAACTCACAATATTGACAAGGTCGAATGTTGAACCATCATCCAATTTTGAAAACAATACAAGCCCGTGTTGGGTTAATGAAGCAATTTTTTTATTATTTTTTTCCCAAATATATATATATATTTTAAGTAGAGGAAAAGCCTCTATAAATCTGAGTCAAAATTTCTTCTACATGTTACGTTAACGGTTAACCCCACCTGTGCGTGCCCTTTTTCATTGCTTAGGAATTGACACATCTCCAACATGGGGAAAAATGCAAATTTTAGATTTTTCCTTTCCCCACAGTCATACAACGCAAGAGTCAGAGACCCAAATTTGAGGGTGAAAGAATGCAAATGATGGGAAGTTTTCAATACTCCAGATTGAGAAATAGAAACAACACAAGTGTATATAAAAGGCCCAAATTAAATAATTAACAGCCCCTCAACATCCAATTATTAGTTCCCCATTTGTTTGAAATACTGAAATCATTACCCTTAAAACAACGGCCAAATGTAGCCCATGTTTTTTCCTCGTTTTCCCCTTGACATTTTCCCCTCCTTTGTCCTGCACAAATTGGAAATGCTCTTGCTTAGAGAGATTGTAGCGCAGGAAAAAGTACAATGCCGACTGATGTAATCAGGCATACAAATGATTAGCTGCTGAACTTGCAACATCAGAGCTGCAATCTCACATCTTTAGTCTGCTCAATCTTCTGGCAATGCAGATTCCACAATTTAGTTTCAGGTAAGCTCATTATCAATCCCATGCCTCTACAAGGTCACATCCCCCAGGAGGGGATAGAAGGTATAGAAACACCACCACCCAGCTCAATTAGTTACATCGTCTTTTCTAGAGCAACAACTCCTGAAACAGCACTGAAGTACTCTTTGGTTGCAGCAAATACCAGCAAAGTATGTCATGATGATTTCCCAAAGAATCTCCAATGTCCTGTTCCTAACTCAAAGAGATGCTCTGTGTTGTTTTATCAATAAGCATGCATCAATGTGACAAAGATACTCCTTTTTTCTACAATAGATTTTCTTTGCACATTTGGCAAATACCGAGGAAAACAAAAGCAAAATATATATGCCCTTAAAGGTCCAGCAGAACTGCAAGCCAAACCCAAACAAAACTTACATATGAACATCAAGCCAGAGATCCACAAGTCATAAATCAACAAGCATATTCAGCCCAAGAATGCTGGTCCTGATCTTGATTTAACATCCAACAAATCTGAAATGGTTCAAAAACAAAGAATGACGATGAAAAGGTGCAGGAAAATTCTGCAAAGAGCTGAGAGGAGAAGGTGCAGGAAAATTCTGCAAAGAGCTGAGCAATATCCATCCAATTTTAACTAAGCGTACATTCTCAATTTTGCCTCACTGTTCATTCAATGGATCCATGAAAGCAAAGAACCAAGTTCACTGCATAAAGCAGCTAAAAGTTGAGAATTGCTCACTTCCTTCCACGATTCTGAAACAGAGCATGTTATCGAGTGAATGTTATTGATTTTTCAGGAATAAGTTCTATCCACATTAATTTTCAACCACACATTCTTTAAAAAATTATTTTCACACTTTCCCATACTATAATTTCTAACCCCCACATTCTCCAAAAGAAATTACTTTTAACCAAAACCATATACCATGCAGTTTTGCTTCCAAGATTTTCAGCCAGCTTTCATCATACCGTATAAAATTGATTCTTAGAGAATCAGTTCTTTGCAACTTACTTTCTCAACCACACATTCTTCAGAGAATCATTTTCCACATTTTGCCAGGTTATTTTTTAACCATACAGGCTCCCAAACAAATAAATAAATAAGGTTGTCATCTTCAATCATGATAACCATGAACAAGAAGTTCTGTTGTATTCTACAGAAACTCTCCAGAACCAATGAGTCCATTTTTAAGCCTTCATCCTAAATGTAAAGAAACTGCTGAAACAGAAAGCATCCCTGAGACAACCAGCCAGGAAGATCAGTTCTTGAAACTCGATATTCATGAATATGTATATTGCCACAAATATAAATGTCCATATATAAATCAAAATAGCATAACCTATAGATCAGAATGAAAGGTCAAGGTTCAGGAGTTCGGCAAAATATACAGCGTACTTTAGAAATGTAGAAGTTCCTTCAATCCTAAACCTAGTGGGAATTAAACCAGGTAAATGGCACTTGCAAACAGACATATAGCCCCCCACCCCCACTCCCAGAGAAGGGGGGTGGGGGGGGGGAGAAGAAGGAACAACTTAAAAATCCAACTAGTCCTTCAAATAATCCAAAGCTCCGGCTGCTATTCAAGTGTAAAATATAAAAATGATCTTAAAGCCACTGAATGATAAGACATTAAAAAAATGCCTCTTTTTTTCAGTCTTTGATTATTATAATAAATAATTAGATAAGAGTTGTCTTTCCAGGAAAAAATAGCATGTTTAGCAAAACTTAAAGAATTAATTTAAAATTATTTTTTTTTTCTTGAAGTTTGATATATAACTAAATGCTATTTGCCAAAAGGAATATGACCCAAAAATTTATAAATCAAATTGGTCCGACATACAATTTATGAAACTAATGTCGTAGGACACAACTATTGTCCTATTATCCATCGCTCAATTCTATCCATCTGTAGTTTAAACAATTTATAATATCCATCGCTCAATTCTATCTATTTATAATTTAAACAATTTATAATCCATTACATGAGAAATAATTTAAACAATTTATAAGTCATGGCAAGAGAAATGATCTCCTTCCTCCACCTGGGGAGGGGGCTACAAATCCCCGATAGCCATGTCACCTCAGATGGATGGAGAATAAACTCTCCTCCATGAGAGAACAGATTGACCTTTCCTAAATTTGACAATAATGTAAGAGTTACCATCAAAACACATAACTTTTTTTACTTAAGAAAAAGCAACATTCCAAATATGTTCAAAAAAAAAAAGTTCTCTTAGTATCTTTTAGTTTATGAAACATTGATGAGCCCCTTCTCCAATGTCTAAGATGTGCCTATCATCAAAGCACATAACTTTTTTTACTTAAGAAAAAGCAACATTCCAAATATGTTCAAAAAAAAAAAAAAAAAGTTCCCTTACTATCTTTTAGTTTATGAAACATTGATGAGCCCCTTCTCCAATGTCTAAGATGTGCCTATCTATAGGTAACAGTTAACAGTCAAGCATCTAAAATGAAAAGATTAGTTGTGAAGCCTACAAGCCACATCTCTTATCATCTCCATGCATACAGAGACTTGTACTGCAGGTCACTGATTGAGGGAACGCAAAGAATGGAGGATCAACAATGCACAGAAGAAATTTATGTCCTTCGTACTTACGGAAACAAGATGAAGTTATCAAAAAACAAGTTTATGTACCCATGTTTTCCTAAATCCCATTTTTTCATGCGGACTTAGAAAGGATGTCCCTCTCCAGTCCCACACGCACATTTAAACAACATTGATAGGTCATACAGATATGTGCGTCCGCTTACAAGCATCCCGATCTCTTTCCAGCCTACTAAAATCATTACCTACATTTCAGAATACTCATTTAACTGTTGACTTCTTTTTCTTATAATTTTAAACAGAGCTGCAGTAAACCCTCCTAAAATTGGTATCCAGAGAGCTTAGATGCTGTTAAAGGTATTGATCATAAAATTCTACGATAAATTTCATCCACAGAGATCTAGAGATCTTTTGCCATTTTATCATCCTCTTTCTATTTCAAAACAGAAATTGGTCAAACTATTTTTATTCAAATACTTTGTAAACCCGTAAGGGTACATTCTTCTCTAAGATCATTTCCAGCTATTTCATTTCTGTATTCAAATAGAAATAGGAAGCTAATGAGGGATAAATAAAGCTCCTTACTTCATAATAATCAAAAATATTGTATCAGAAAGTTAGTTGTCAGTAATCTTTTGAGATAAGTATACTTAAAGACAGTATTTGTTTCAAGATTATTTCACTGCACATAGAAATGGTAAACTGGCTTCAACAGTTAATTTTCAGATCCTCTTGAATTGCCAACATGCAACAGGTGACGGAGACCAATGGTTAACTTTTGCTTTGGTGCCTGTCAAAACTCACACTCTTTTCACTCAGTTGTGCATAGATAGTTTTCACCCAAAAGTACGAATGGTGAAGATTATAAAAAATACCCAAGGAACAATGATAGGATACTTTCAAAACATAAAAGGTTTTCCAACAATTTTCAACTGTTATACTAACAAATAATCCTCCTCTAGCACTAAGTCAAATATTACATGATTACAACTTGTGTCTACTTACCATAATGCTGTGCAAATAATGTCCAAAAATAGTTCTATCAAAATGTTCAGTCTTTCTGTTCTTTTCATAAAACAGTGAAATGGATACAACAATATAATCTATAATCTAGATCTGAGAACCCACAGTTTACTAAAAAGTAAATAAATTTGACAGAGCAAAATCTAATTATTTGAGTTCCCACCAGGAGTCCCATAAATAGCACTGGGGTCCAGTGATATATGAGGTATAAAAAATAAAATAAAGATCTAGGTTGGGGCAGAACAAAATTCAACTCCAATAGTCTATTAAGGCTAAACAGATATCTGCTTGCAATCATCTTCAAAATACTTCAAAAATAGTTGAGAGTATAGAATCACAAAATAAAGAAATGATGCCATAGCATCTATGTGTGTGTGTGTGTAAACTAAAGATGCAACGCTGTAGAAGCACAACGCACAACACTCCCAACATAAGAGAAAAGTGGGGGGTTTACTAAGGGGGGAGACCTCACCTTCTAATGCATTCAGTTTATGAATTATATTTAATAGCAATTATAGATGCAATCTTGTATGACAAGTATTTATGAGTTAGCAAACTACCAGGCAGAAACATGGTGACGTATAATAAATATATGAAGGCAAGAAAATAGAAAACCAAAGTTTCGAATCTCAATTACGTAAAAATTATCAATGAAATATTCAAGTCAGTGACTCACGACTACATACCTCAAGAACCCACAAAATTAGAAAAATACCAGTTTAGCAATCTGTAAAGGCCAAATAGAGGAAACTCTTAACTCTTTGACTATGACTAACCCGAGTGACAGCTGCCAGTTCCCTAAACAAGTATACAAGTTTATCAGATTATGCTAATTTACATGATCTACATCTGGGAATTTCCCATAGTTTCCCCGAGAATTTGATCAGCTCTCCTTTTCTTGTCATCTTTTCCATCACGATCAACATCAAACCAATGACCAAGTTTCTCAACTTCCTCATTCCATGAACCCACTGCTGCATCTGTGCACTTCCTGCGACTTCCAAACTTAAATTTTACAGCGATCCTCCCGTTCAATGGAAACTTTCTCCTGTCCTCTTCAGATATACATGACTGGTTCCTTGTAGCTTCAGTGACTGGGGCACATTGATGTAAAACAGAAACATAGTCATCCACAGTTGCATGATTCTGACATATAACCGTGGCCTCATTTGATAGCTTAGCAGGAAGAACAGGTATAGAGACCTCCTTCTCCTCCAACTGAAGAGGCGGAGCAAGAAATGGGTTGCTTTCCCTTGTACGTTGAGCCTTTGCAGCATTCCCGGGTTCAGAAGCTAACACTGCTTCCGACCCATTAGATATCAACTTCTGCTGCAAATTCAACAAAGACCGGTCCACCTTCATGTGCCCCGCTTCAATTCTATCCTGCACTGCAAGCTGTGGTACTTTCTTTTCCTTTGAATTCAAATCCACATAAGTCTCAGGATCTGGAAACTTGGGCAACCAAGCAGGTATATGTTCATCTTGAGGGTTCTCACCCTTTTCCAAAAAGCTTTCATGTGGATTTCTCTCTTTCACAACTGGAAAGGTAGGAAGTGGATATGCAAATGGGAATTCCTCAGCTTCATCAACATACTGAATAATGTCTCTAACTACTCCAGAGCCAGAAAGACAGTGATTTACATCGGGCGCACCAGCAAACCCCTGGATTAGGTTCAAATCCTCCAAACCCTGGATCACGTCGAATACGCTACACTCGTTCCTATTAGCCAAATTTGCAGATGATGTAGCAGTTTTTCCAATCTCTCTGATGTACCTGACCCCGACATCTGAAAGGGTCTCAAGAGCAGACTGCTGGAAGCTCTGATAACCTACGCTCTCACATATCTGAGCCACAGCAACTCTAGCAATGGCCTGGGCAAAATCATCAATTCCGGACGTTATATTCTTCCTTCCATCCTGGAAATTTTCTCTCTCTTTTTCTTTCAAGAACTCTACGCCAACCTTCCCAACTCCATCACTCATATTCAATAACACTTCATAATCATAAAATATAATTTCGCTCAAGCTAAAATTCCCGAAAATGCAAGTAATTATCCGATAATTCAAGAAAAAATGCATTTTCATCGCAAATTCATCGCTTCCAGAACCTTCAGCAAAACCCTAAGTTCTTGCATTTTCCCACAGCAGAACAAATTCGAGAAAGAAATCGAAAACAAGAGAAATAAATTGTCACGCCACGTTACTTACCGGAGATTTCAAGGTTTATAATAGGCTGCTTAACAGAAAAAGTCTCAATTAATCATCAGCACACAGAGAACGCTTAATCAAGGATTATAAGATGAATTGAGATGTGTGAGAGGAATGGTAGATTAGGAGAGTAACTACTTAAACCGCCGCAAACCCCTGGATCCAACGAGGGGGGTGGGGTGTTGTTAGAGGAGGTAAGGGCTAACGGGTAGGGGGGGGATCGAGAAGGTAACGAAACTTGGGGAGCATGTACCCTCCATTATATAAACGGCAGGCAGAGCATGTAGGCATAAAAGTCGTGATAAGAACATGTGATTAATGAAGTTTTAGGGAGTGCGACTTTATCAGATTGGATAGACACTGCAGAGAATTGGGGAAAATAAACCGCAGGCAATTGGGCTCTCGTAGGCCACGCCCGCCGGGAAGGGGTGGAGAAGTGTTTTTTTTTTGTTCTAGAGGTCCTCAAAGTTTCATGAGATTGGCACTCGTATATTCAATTTTTTATTTGTTGAATTCGCATCCTCAACCTTCTGAAAAAATGTTGAAGTAGAGATTTTTAACTTTTTTTTTTTAAGTATTAGAAATGGATTGTGGGGGAGAGGACTCAAACCCCTTAATAAGGTGCGTGAAAAGCCCACAATGTTATTAGACTGCATTAATCTTGGCCAAATTTTTAATTAATAGAAAAAATATATATTTCAATTATGATTGGAGATTATCAATTAATTTCACCCGTCAATTAATTTCACACGTGGTTTTGATATGATTAAATTATAGGTTTAATTAGCATTTTAGGGTGTTCTCAGTATCAATTTGTAAAAATCAGATGTTACCTTTTAATTCAGAAAAATCAAGTCACTCCGCACCCCCCCAAAAAAAAAACAATCGATCTGGTTTCTCACCTCCTCAATTAAAATGAAATTTGACTGCCATGACCAACATTGCCATCTGTTTGTGAACACCAGTGATTCACTCATTATAATTGTTGAAATCAAATAGCGATCTAATTTCAGATTAAATTGGGGGTTGATGTCAGATTAGGCTTTGTTTTCATGTTAGAGTTCATTTTAGTTTTCAATTAGGGTTTATATGATTTTGGGGTGATTTTGATTTCTTGAGTGATTTGGGGGTTAAGGTTTTATGAGTGGTGTTTTGTTTTGTGTTTGGCTATTTTAGATCGGAGTTTGAGATGGTTGTTAAGTGATAGGTTGGCGATGACGTGATAAAAAGTGGTAAGACGATGGTTATGGAGATGGCGGCTAAAGTTCTGATTGGGGATTAAAGTTTTGGTGATGGTTGTGTTATTATGATTGGCGAGTGGAGGCGAGTCACATTATGATTTATGAGTAACACTTCAGGTAACAATGTGATCACCTGATTTTTCCAAATTGTCACACATTGCCCTGGTTTTTGTAAAATGTTTATAAAATATTTTTATTTGTTAATAAACCCCTAAATTATATCCACAAAATGAGTGCCGAACACAATGGCTTCCATAAGGGATATGAGAAAGTGAATGGAAATAAGCTCTCGTCATATGTTTAACAGGATTTATGTTGTGAAACACTTATGTGGAGGGAGACCCAATGATCTTCCGCCACATAGGCTTCTGGTGGGAGATCAAAAATAAAGGAGGAGAGGAACGAGTGTAGTTTGGATTTAGATCTTTCACTCATAAATTCAAATAAGAATGGCAATAGGGCTGGTTCGGGCTGGTGTCCCTTCCCCCGTACCCAATGCAATGGGGCGTGTATCCATTCCCCGTCCCCGCCTCGTACCCAATTCAATCGGGTACGGGGCGAATACGAGAAAAATACCCGTTACCCGCCCCCGTTAAGAAAATTCAAATAAAATAAAAAAAATAGAAACTACATTAAAAAATCATCATAATTATTATACATCAGACAAATTCACCACATCATTTCTAAGAGCTCCATCATTGCTTTGCCTCAACATTTCTTGATCTTCAGGAACTTGCAAGCAGTCTTGAGGAGATATTGAAACATTGTTGTTCTCATTTGGAAGTGGAGCACTTCCAACCGAAATAGGAAGTTCCGAAGCCGAATTATGCACTTGTTTTGATATAACTAATTAGACATTTTTTTAAGCCTGTTATGTAAAAAAGTCAGCCCAAACAACAACCAAGAGTTCTGAAATTGTCTAAACAACAATATATAGGATTAAGACACCCATACTCATATAGTAATTACAAGTTCAATTGACTCAACCATTCACAAGTCACAGGTTAAGACCTCTGTCAAATGCATAAATGAAAAGAATTACTCGGATCATTAGACGCTATCTTTTATCTAGAAAATATTAATTAATTTGAACAGCACGTCATCTAATTTAGCATAAAATGAAAGACTGGCCGGGTAAATACAGAGGGATTATTATCATTATTCAATATCACGGTAAATAATAAAGTACAACATTTGTCCTCTTTAATATTGAAACATTCTACTAAAAGTACAGTTAATCGAACATTCTAAGTCCAAATCCTATAAACATTCTATAACACTTAACTTATCAAGAAATAAAAATGCTGAAAAATGAACTAAATAACCATAACATATTAAAATTTCTAAGAGCAGCAGTGAATGAGCAATGTAGGGGAGTACCGGAGAGCAGCTTCGAAGGGCGATGAGCAGCGCTGCGAACTAGCAGAACCGGCAGTGAAGGCGCGGCGAACGGAGGTGCGACGGCTCGGCGGGACGAGCTATCAGAGGGCAAGGCACAGTGCGGCGACTAGAGTTTGATTGGAGCGTGGACTGTGGGGTGTGGAGGCTTGGACGAGTGACAAAGAAGATACTAGGGTTTGTTGTGGTTTGTCTAATTGTCTTGATTTAGATTTTGTATACTAGGGTTTGTTGTGGTTTGTCTAATTGTCTTGATTTAGATTTTGTTATTTTAAGGAAGTTAAAATATTAACTATTAACTATCAAATTGAAGCAAAAATTTAACAAGAAGAACCCTCAGCAAGATGGTCAATGCATGCTTGCTTCATTTTTGGCATCTGGGTTCGAAATCTCACAACAATTCAACAAAGCACAAATTTTTTTTCAAAAAAAAAAAAAAAAAAAGAACCGGGTGTCGGGTCGAGCGGCCACCACCAGTCCCCGACTCGATAAGACTTCGGGGCGACATTTTTCAACCCGTACTCGCCTCGAGGGTACCCACGGGCATCGGATAATGGGTATAAAATTGACATCCCTACCAGTACATCACATTTCATCCCACTATAATAATAACACAATAATAATTGATTGCCAATTGACCTTTAGATGTAAAATTGGCCCTTATTAGGGTTCATTTGGCAAAATTGATTTTTATTTCTGTATAGTCATATTATTATATTCTAAAAAAATTCCATATGTTCTTTTTCTTTTTTTTTTAAATAAAAACAAAACTTATATTCTTTATTTCTCTTAATTAGGAAATAGATATCTTTCTACAACAACTTTTTTTTCTTTTAAGAATGGAGAATTTTATAATAAGTAAGTGCATTACACATTTTGTGTAAAAGCTGAATTATATTTAAATGTATTTAAAGTAATAATACTTAGTAAGTTAAAAAAGAAAAATGATGTTGTGTCGATGGTGAGCAACCTTTATCATAGGTAAATTAGTAAATCTAACGTTAAATAGGTCATAATAATCAAGTACAGTCAAGAAGAAAGCTAATCTAGAGTCACACTTTATTATTTCTTCTTTTAGGATTCTACCGTTTTTAGAATGACAAATTGAATATGCAAGTATGTATCTTTAAACAATAATTTCAAATTTTAATACAAGCAACCTACAAAATGAATTTACAAAATAATATAACTTTTCAAGTTATAATTCCAATAGACGATTTATTATTATTTTCTTTGAGCATTATTAGAAAATTTATTAAATAGATTAAATTAATTATTTGATAAAACATTAACTTTATAAAACTACATGAAAGTTAAAAAAAATATAGAAAAAAACTTGGAATATGAAAAGCGATAAGTCAAATATGAATAGAAAAAAAAATTAATCACAAGAAAAAAAAAGTAAAATGTTAAACATGGGTATTAATGTATATTAGAAAGAAAAAATAGGGGCAACTGATTTTAGACAATTGATTTTAGACATCATAAAGTCCATCTTACGCATTTTGTCTTCAATGGCGATGCTAAAGCTGGACATACATCTTATTAAAGTTGTGAGGAGCTTATTGACGATATGGTTAAAACGTTGTTTGCTAGATAAATAAGTTTTTTCAACACTATCATGCTTGCATAAATTGAGTATGAGTTTGTGTACATTTTCTTTGTCTTGTTTTGTTGGATTAATTCATGATGCTAACTCATTTATATAGACTCTCTTTAGTATTTAATGTAAGCCATTTGATGTCAGTAATATACTATAAATAAACAATAGTTATTTTTTGAAAATATATAAAGATTAGTTATTAAAGAAACTCAATTTTGTACATCCTGAATTTTACAAAAGATTTTTGTGAAGTGGGTTTTTGATTGGTTCAATATCTTATTTCCACACATCAAGTTCAATTTAATGAGCACCAAATATATCCTTCTCAAAAATAGATTTCAGTGAACCTTAAATTTTTAGTCTTACTGATCAGCATTATAGATTTGGTGTTTTTTCCCCCTTTTTGTATTGGTTTATGGCTTACTCAAGCGTGTAAGCTTATTTGTGTTTTTCCCCATTGAAGTATTATGTATATATCGTCTGCCATTTACTCTGGAAAAGGGTCATTAAAATGAACTATGTTTCCCATTTTCCTCAATGACTTATACTCACATTTATCTTGATTTTTGATTTTACTCCTTTTATTTATTTCTTATTATTACAGCTTGCCCCTCTTTGCCTTATGATGTTCATTGTTGCTTATTCATTTCTAACAAATGGTTATTAGATGCATAGATGAGTACATCAGTCTACTATTCCAAAAAAAAATCAATAAATAAAACAAAAGAAGGCCGCTACCTCTGGTGAAGTAGCTTTTTGTCCAATCACAGCTTTCCTTTTTGTTTGATTGGTTTTGGAAAGAAAACGTTGTAGAAATTGGGGCAACCTTCTTGATGAGCTAAAATTTTGTTGATGTATACTTGGTATTCAAGTTGATTTTGCTTCGTATTACGGTTGAAATGTTACTAGTGAGATATGTATGCTGAATTTATATTATGTGGAAAGTTATTTTAATAGATTTTCTTTGTTTTCTCATTGCTTTTGTTGGAAGATCTGGAAAAAAACATTACGAAAGCATCAAGAAAATACAAGACACACAACCATTTTTCTATGTTTTCTCTTTCCAGTAATCCAATATAAGCCTTGGATTTCTTTATTTTCTTCCAATTCCTTTTACTTTTTAATGATGATTATGTGACATAGGTTCTGCTTGGAGCTTAATGTGAATTGTAGAATTTAGTTTTTCATTCTACTTATGCATAGATAGTCGAGAGGTAAACCTTGGTTAATGTAGATTGTGTAAATAAATCTGGCTTAACTCTAGGATATTCAAGATTATTAAATCTTTGGAGACTTATTTTACTGAAGGGCAAGAACTTTACATAATCCAATTGCTTTTTGAACATTAGGTTTCAGAAATGCTCATATATAGATGCTTAAATGAGCTCGATTGTGGTATCGAAAATAAAGAAGGCACCAGTTGTACCTCTTAGGAGTTTGATTGGTTGCGAGCTAAAGAATAAGAAGGTGACTAAGCCCAAGATCAAGTCAAGTTTGGGCAGGCTACTTTAGCTAAGAAATGAGTGGATTTATATTTTATCCAACTATTGCCAAAGGGTTCTGGGCAATCTGTTGATGTCATTTTCAGTTTTTGCAGTGAGCTGAAGTCTAATGATTTTGCTTGATGTTAATATTCTCGTGTGAATCATATATATTCTGCCCACTTTCAGTTTCTGCAAAAACATTATGGAAAATTTTGCTTTCAATTTCGTGTATATTACATTTATTGGATAATTTAGCTTTCAATTTCATGTATATTACATTTGTTGGATGAGTGGTGATTGGCTTTTGTTGTCTTCTCTTTTATACTCTGAAGTTGAGAGGCATCTGGTTGGAATATGATGTATATAAGGTGAAAAAAAAGAAGCTAAAATTACTTTTGACAAGTTTATTTCTATTCGATTGAATAAATTTTTATAAACATGTGTACTTTTCCAACGAAAATAAGAAAAATTTTGTAAGCTAAAGAAAAAAAAGAAGAAAAAAATATTTTATTTAATATTGTCAACTTGTCAAAAGAAATGTGTATTGTTAATGAACAATTCTTGAATTAAAACATCAATAATGATTGTGCCAATATTAAGTGCACAGCCAGATGATGATTAAATAAAATTTAAATTATAAAATATCAATTTCAAAAATTTTTAACAACTCTTACGATTTATATTTTGGTTGAATCATGTTATTTAGTGAGACTAATTAATAGGTTAGTTCCAACAATAGTTAGAAATTTCATACAAAAAGGTTAAAAATAAAATAAAATTTGTGAGTTAGAATGAAATCAATAGAATGGAGAGTTATACAATTTGGTGCAAAATAGTATGATAGGTACAAGAGGGTTTGGTGATATACGTAAGATTTGCACTCATTTCTGTACTAAATTGAAATCAATTTTCAAATTTGTATTCAATTTTTTTCTAATGTTCTTTATTTCATTTTGATCAATTGTCCCAGCATTATATCTTTAAGGGGTCATTACTTACCGTGCATCGCACGGGTAATATTATGCAAAGTACAAACTTACTTGTTTCTGGAAAAGTGGATTTGGAAGGAATCTAATTATTATTATTTAGGAAAATTTTTCTAACATTATATGGATGTAGTTTGTAGTACTTATAATATGTGTATGCAGTAATATATGATATCAGGTGCTGTAAAATAAAAAAAAAATTATTTTATTTAGTCCATTTATTTATTATCTAATTTATAGAAACTTTATAAGTAGGTTTTCTAGTTTAAACTTTAATTAAAGTTTACACTGGTTTAGTGAATATTATTTTAGGCATGGACACTCATAATAAATGATCAATTCGGATTTTTTGTTAAAATAATGCAAATTTCAGGTTTTTGTTATTTTAGATTAGAATTTTTTTTTTGAAATATTAGATTAGAAGTATTTGTTTCAGGTTTTTAGTAATATAAAATATAAAATTTACCTGCACTCACGGGACTCTGGAGACGTATTTTGCGGGGGGGGGGGGGGGGGGGGGGGGGGGGGGGGGGGGGGGGGGGGGGGGGGGGGGGGGGGGGGGGGGGGGGGGGGGGGGGGGGGGGGGGGGGGGGGGGGGGGGGGGGGGGGGGGGG
>CAVNYN010204143.1:48717-60648 GCA_963692815.1 Nyctanthes arbor-tristis
TTTTTTTGCGCCCCCCCCCCCCCCCCCCAAAAAAAAAAAAAGAGAAAAAAAGTGCTGGCGTTTATTTTTATTTTTTAGTTTTTCCCACTCTCAGAGTCAGTCGCTGCTCCATTTCCTCACTTGCCAATTGCATATCTTACTCTCTCTACAATTTTGCCAAAGCACTGAATCAATCTCTCACTTATTCACTCCCGAAGTAGGGTTCATTAATCAGGTAACTGAATTGGTAAATTAATTTAATCAATCGGATCATCTAACCTCGCTCTTTCTATTTCTGCGATTTTCCTTTCACAGCCCCTCTGCAATGAATTTGGCGTGATCCGCTTGAATGTGAAGTCTTTGCTTTGTGTTTAACTGTAGCTTTTTCGTTTGATCGAAAATGTTGCTCACGTAAATAGGGAGATTTGCTCATCAACCTTGTAGCTTCTGTTTATTTGTGAATGTGATAATAGGGTTTGCTCTTAAGCTTTCTCGAGTTAGATCTGCTGGTGGATTCAGTAAGAAGTCTAATTTTCTAGTTGTTTTCTATTGGGTTTTGCGATATATTCTTATTTCTTGAACGAGTATCGAGAACGATTTAACATTTATTGGGAATTCACTGTCGGGGTTTATTTCTTTTAATGAAAATCTCTGATTTTTAACTGCTTGTCTAACACATTTTTTTTAGCTTACTGTTTGTCTAACTGTAATCAGCATATTTCCTCTGTTACTTATTTATTTAAGCATGTACATTTCCTCTTGAATTTTTATTTTTTAATTTTTTTTTTTTGGTTTGGAGGGCGTGGCAGCGGGGTGGGGGATATATGGTTTTGCTTTTTTCAAAATTAATACTCTCTAAAATCATTTCCCAACCTCACATTCTCCTAAAAATCAGTTTTCGCAAAATCAATTCTGAAAAATCAAAACCATACAACCCCGTCGGAATATCCATGCTTGTGACTGTTTTGGAATCTAGGGCTTGTAGCCTGACAATTGGATTTCCAGTCCCTTTAAATTACAAAAATTGCTCTAGTTCATATGCTATGCAGTGGACATTTTCACGGGAGTGGCTTTATTAGAATTTTAAAAAATTGAGGCAGAAATTGAAGTACAGTTCTTACCTGTAACTTAAAAGATACTCCCTATGTCTCGATTATACAGGCTCGTTTTCCTTTTTTGGATATCCCAAATATATAGGCTTGTTTCTAATTTGAGGAGTTATTATTTGTCCTTTTACCAAAATAATTAATATGCCTAGTAATGACTATTGTTTTCAGTAAATAAGGGTATATTGGAAAAATCATCTAAAAAATTTGCTTTTCCAATAACTTTTCTTAATCTTTGTGAAAAAGTAAACAAGTCTATATATTCGAGAGAGAGGGAGTATTAAATCTGATGACAGTTATCATCCTTGGAACTGAGTTATAATGTTGTCCTGTCTTTTTACACTTATGTCCCGCTTATTCTCTGCTTACATAATGTGCCTTGTTCCAATTTGCAGAAATGAAATTAAGTAGCTAGATGTTCTTTTATTATTTTGTTCTCTGCTTTATTTAAGAAAGAATTCAAAAGACTTAGGGTCCGTTTGGAAACCAATTATAAATCAATTGGTTTATAATCTAATTTGAATTTTGAATTTTGGGACACGTGGCTTAGTGACACATGGCTTAGTGCTTTTTTGGTTCTCATTATTCTCCCAAATTATAATTTTACTTGCTACTGATTTCACATTTGATTGGACGATTGCTCAATTATAACCATATATTTCAAACTTTTTTACATTTCCAATACACATTCTACCTCTCTTCTCATTTTAATTTCCCCAAATTTGGATAAATAATGAGAATCAAACACCCTCTTAATTTGGTTGGTTAAATTTTGGTGAAAAGTGAAAAATTATTATTTGATGTGATGAGTCTGTGAGGTGTTAACATGTGTCATAAGAATTACAATTATTAGTTGGATTATAAACCAATTGGTTTAAAATTGGAGATCGGAACGGACTGAACAATTATAGACTCACTTGATTTTCTGTAGGAATGGCCACGCAAACGGAAGCTCCTTCTCCGGCTCCCAGTGCCCAAGTTGTTGGAAATGCATTTGTTGAGCAGTACTACCATATTCTTCACCACTCACCTGAGTTGGTGTTTCGCTTTTACCAGGATACAAGTGTGTTGAGTCGTCCAGATCCTAAAGGCGCGATGACAACAGTGAGAACTATGAAAGTAAGTTTTTTTTAGAGAGGACCGAGTATGGTTCTGTACCTAACTGTGCTATTTCTCCCTAATATTATGCTTCTTTTTTTTTTTCTTTTTCTGTTTGTCCGTTTTCTCAAATCAAAATGCAACCATTTATGTGTTACATCTGCAATGAATCTTCATGTTATGTTTTACAGAAGCTGATTGGTCTTTTAAAGCTTGTTTGTTATTTTACGGCCACAATTTAATTCCTTGTAGAAAGAACTACGGCTATCTTCCTTGTTGTTTTCACTTTTGTACTGTCCTTTTGTAAAATACTTTTATTCTCTCTGCCATTGCAATTTTATTTTGCATCTTTAATCACCTCCAGACATCATTCTATACATGCACGCCATTCTGTCTGGTAATTTTAGCAAAACTACCCTGAAGTTTACAATGTGTTCTACTTTTTAACCTAAATGTCTGAAAATGATATTGTACATCCCGTAATTGAATTTGGGTTCATCTCTTAACGCTGGTCTCTGTTTTCGTTTGATTGCTAGTAACCTATTTAGGCTAGAGCTTTTTTCAATTAGTATCGGCATCTGGGAGGGCTAAGACGTTTGATGTGTCCAATTAAAAATGTTGACACAACGTCTAATATGACAATAATGTAAGCAATCCCAAAGAGTGACATATTTCTGCTATTAAACTTGCACATCAAACGTTCCTAAGTGGTAATATTCAAAGATAGATGAAAACATTACATGATTTCCATTGGTCATTAAAAGTTTAATGCAGAGGAGAAACACTTAAGAGCAACAAGTTTGGAGATAACATAGCACATATGTTTCAACAATGTTAAATTCCTACCAGTAAGTAGAATTCTTGATATATTGATATATTTTTTTGAAACTCTGTCAGTTACCTTGACTAAGAAAAAGAGTGTTTAATACACGGAGAAGGGAACTTTGTGGAGGAACTTTATAATAAGGTGGATGGCAAAACAGATTTCATAGTACTAATCTCTCTATCCCATACCCAGCATTGTCTCTTGTACCACAGGGGTTTCTGCAAAACAAAATATTATATCAAAATGTTCCATTGTTGTACATTTTTCTTAATGTCTTCAGTATAAAAGTTAATTTGTGGAGGTCCAACTTTAATGCACTGATTACTTTGCATCCAAAATTAACTGGATATTTGGAAAAGATTAATATATGAATCTGTGCATGTGATATTCTTCCATAATTTCTAGTTTCTGTGGTGTATATTTTATTGTACTTGTTTATCTTCTTTGTGCTATATAGTGTTAAGATCTGTGTTCCATTTGATTAAGATGCTATTATATATGTTCCCAGCAACTCACAACATCATTCTAATTTAAAAACTACCCTTCAGTTTTGGCACAAAAATTTTGAAACAAGTTACATAGTTCTGCTTCTTCACACTTTTATTTGAAGGGTACTTTTGGAATATAAATCAAAATGTCCTTCCATTTTTGTATCCGGATATATTCCTTACTTTAATATGTTTTTTACTGCACTGTGTTGTAATTTGTTAACAACTATTAGTAAGATCAGGTTCCTGTTGTTTTATGTTGGACAGAGTATCAATGATATGATATGTTCCTTGGACTACACAAATTACAAGGCAGAGATAAAGACTGCAGATGCTCAGGATTCTTATAAGGATGGAGTGATTGTTTTAGTAACTGGCTGCTTGACTGGAAAGGACAACTTGAAAAGAAAATTCACACAAACCTTTTTCCTGGCTCCACAAGACAATGGGTACTATGTTCTTAATGATGTTTTTAGGTATGTGGAGGAGAATGAACCTGATGTTAATTTACAAACTGTCATTGGTCATGATGACATGCCATCAACTTCCCTGAACCCAGATCCAGGTGGCTTTGGTTTTACATTTCATTTTACATTTTTGCTGCAGACTTAAAGATCATTTTTTATTTTTATTTTGAGTTTTTAGAATCATTTTTGTTTTGTTTTCAGAGCCTGCTCAAGTGCTCGATCCTCCCAATCTGAACCCGGTAAGTTCTCATGCAGAGGCTGTTGAAAGCATAGAGGAAAATATCCATGACCAAGTGATTGATGAGAGGCTAGTTAGGATAGATGAGGATATTGTTGTGGAAGCTGAATCTCATTTAAATGAGAATCATAAATCTGTAGTTGAAGAATCATCTTCTTCTGCCACCCAAGAGGATGCTCCAAAGAAGTCTTATGCTTCGATTCTAAGTTCACAATTGAAGAAGGGGCCAACTAGAGTTTATGTACCTGCTAATACTTCAAGAGCGGCTCCTACAAAGACTGAGAAGCAGTCAGTTAATTTAGCTTCGCAGGCTTCCAAACCTGAACCATCAGCTCCAGCAGCAGTCATTAATGAACCTGAGATAGACGATTCCCAGGATGAAGGTATCTTGTTCTTTATGAATTTGATCACTTGTTGAGGGCAAAATTCTGATCCGTGGTTATCAAATCCATTTTCTTTTCAGTTACCTAATGTAAGAACAAGCGTCACTTAGCATAACATGGATGATGATACTATAATATAAAAGAATCAAGAAATTTTTTAGTGAGATGACAACTTTTAAAATTATTACATGCTATTCCCTGTGTAAGCTCGTATTAAAAACCGTGATGTCATTTTAATTTCCCCATTTTCTTACAGCAGAGGGCCACTCTATTTATATCCGCAATTTGCCCCTTGATGTAACGGCTGCCCAGCTTGAGGTAGAGTTCAAGAAATTTGGACCTATTAAGAAAATGGGGTCCAAGTCAGAAGCAATAAGGTAGGTTTGCCCGAGATCTTTTTTCCGTGATTTATCAAATCTGAATTGGCATCTTTACAGGCTTTAAAATTTCTGCGACTTCTTGCCTGTTCAGCTACAAGGATTCTGTTTTGGCTTTGTTGAATTTCAAGACTTCAGCTCCATGCAAAGTGCAATTCAGGTCCATTTGTACATCTTAATTATCCTTTTTATTTCAACCTTTACTCTTTTCTTGTTCTTAAAATTATATCCAGAATATGCATTATATAGAAATTACAACTTTGCTGAAGAAATGAGTTAGTTTAGATTAAAGAAGTTCATAACTATATGATGAAGTTAGTCAATAGGTGCAGTCACTGGAGCTTAGATGTTGCTGTTTCTTCTTTCTCGAGAGCAGATGATTCTTTAATCTGCTATGCTTTTAAACCATCAGGTTAACATGTCTGATCTTTTGCCTTCTATTAAAATGTACAAATTTCAATAGACTAGCTGCTGTAATCTTTCAGACATCTTTTTCTGAATGATCATGAACCAGACATCTCACATAATATACAGTAGTCCGTCTTCACTTTCCCTTGACCACCATTTTGAGTGCCATAACTAAACAGGTTTATCTTGACCTTTACGGCTTTAGGTTGCACGGAATTCAGTTGTGCTGTTTTAAGCTTTCAATGTGAGATTGATTTAACTTGAAACCACCACAAATATGATGAATCTGTTGTTTTTCCCGCAAACATCTCGAAACTGGCACGATTAGCAAGATCCTTGACACTAATGTCGTCGATTCTTGATGTCTAGACAGCAATAGTTAATTTTTGACTTCATGCATTTGTCTTATGAGTCTTTCAATGACTATGATGGTGTTTAAGGTGCCCTCGACGAGGTTCTTAGTTATTCGTGTTTCAGTTTTATGAAAATAAACTTCAGTTAAAATGATAACACTGTGCTTGATTTCCATTTTCTTCACCAAGAACTTGTGGTAGATATACCATATTACTGATTTCTCTCCATTTTTCCTACAACTGTCAATGATATACTGGCAGGCAGCTTTGAGGCTAGCAAATTCAAGTACTTTCTACTTGCTGAAATTCTTGAAGGGTGGCCCACGATGTTATGTCCTCGTGTGAATGTGACCTAAACACGTGGAGTCGACTCTTCTCTCCGCAACTCTCAATCCAATATTAAAAACCATTACCTTTTAGGTAAAGCATCCAATTATTATAAAGGGAGAAGAATGAACCATGTGGCCATGTTTGCAAACTCTTACATTCTCCTACTTTTTCAAATTTGAATTTGGTCAAACCAATCACATCCACATATCCTATAGGACCCACTATACCACACAAATCTCCACCATTCAACTCTGCTCATTCTCTCTCTTATTTAGGAGTTTGAAAAGTAACTTCACTATGTTCATAACTGTCGGCGCTTTTTTTGGTTTGACAGACAGCTGAACTGGTATATAGAACCCTGGATTAGGTCAAGTGGTCAACTCTGCTAGATTTGATTCCCAAATTTTTCGCATCATTCCTTCTGTGCACTTTTTATGGGGAGGATGTGACTTGAACTTGGGTGAAGACCCCGATAAGGGATATGCCATTCCTTTTATGCACTTAATTCAGATGTTATCTACTCACCTGGGAACTTTTTAAATGACACAACTGAGACCAGGGGGTTGGCTATATATCTTATTTATGGCTTCAAATGCCTGATATATTTCCCATTTTAGCTTCTGAAAAGTAAGATATTGGCATTCCACAACGCTAAGGTTTATTTCAATTTTCATAAGGTGTCAAATTTTACTTTTTTTAGACTTCTTGTTATGCAGTACCTTTCAAATCTATGCTTTTTGCTGGTTTACAATGGAAGGACTATCCATCAGTGTTGTTATCGTACAGGCGTCACCCATTACTATAGGGAATCATCAAGCTGCTGTTGAGATAAAGAGGACCACGACCCGAGGTGAGTCAGAGGGATACTCTTAGTATGTTTGTAAAGCGAATTTGACTGCACTGCACATTATTGAGAAGAAAAAGTTTAAAATCCGGTCTGCTATATTGTCCCAATTTTGTTCACTGCAGCATACCAACCATTCCTTGTATAGTTATGGTCTAAAGACCCAGGTCACGAAAAAGATAACCATGAGCTTTTCATGATAATTTTTCTCAAGTCATGAGAACCATGTCACTAATTTTCATATGATAAACTCATCTCTACAGTGGGTACTGGGAGAGGTCGTTTTCCTAATTCACGTGGAGTGTTTCGACAAGACAGCTACAGGGTTCGTGGAAACTTAAGTGGCGGAGCTGGTGGTAGGAGCTTTGGAAGAAGTGACAGCTTCCGGGATCGTGGGAACTTCAACGGTGGACGAGGTGGAGAAGTTTTTCAGCAAGGAAGAGGTAGAGGTGGGCGTCATGGAAGTCCACGACCGCCTGCTGTTTTGACGTAGGCTGATGATCTGAGTTTGCAACAGTTTTGACAGTTTTTGCGGCCTCTGTGAGCTGAACAGTATAACCTAGCGATAATGTAGTAGTCATGGTAACTTTTCTAAGTCAATTTTTTCCCCTTTTTTTCCATAATCCTTTATAATTCCAGACTGGGGTTGCCTACAACTTGAAGTGGCAAGTAGTGTTAGCTTTACGGTGATTCTTTCTAACACATATATATTTTTTGACATAGTCAAGGAAATGTAACGCTGCGAAAATTCATATTATTGTCCTGTGTGTCGTGACATTAAAAATACGTTAAAAGCTTTCTTCTGGTGTTTTGGGAATTTCAATTTGTCTTTTATTTGTAAAAAATCATTCATAAAATATTTTACAAAACAGTATAATTTTACCATCTTACTACTCCTGTGTATATTCTGTAATCAGAGCAATAATTAATTGCCTAGAGATAAGCTGGTGTAAATATCTTATATTTTGTAAAATATTTTTTGAAGAATTTTTGTCAAATACAAAGACTCGAAATTATCTCGTTGACACAAAGTCTGGCCTCATCAAAGGGCTGGCCCATTCGGGAAACGCCAAAAAATCTGACAGGACCCGTTCGTACGGTGACAGCATAACTTAATTATTAGTCCTTCTATTTTATAAAAATAGTCTTATAATAGTATTAATTTTCACATAAATTAAAAAAGTTTAATTAATATTTTTAGAAAAATGAAATTTATATATATATTTTTAATATATTTATTTATTTAATTGTTATTATTTAACTTTATAATTTTTATTTATTGATATTATTACATATTATATTAAATAGAGATAAATAAAAAAAAATTAAATAATAAAAGTGGAATATAATTTGAAGAGAAATAAAAAAGGAAACTAGGAACGGGAGGGAGTACTCTTTTTTTCTTTCACCATCCGGCCTGCGGGTTCCACTTGCACCATTCAACACGACGTCGCTTTCAGCAAGTTGCATGGGTGCTTAGCTGTTGATCTGCAACCACAGATCGACACGTGTATTTTACAACATACAGCATACACGTGGCAGACACCCACCTATTTGAAAAGTGCAAGTTGAGGCCTTGTTTTTGTTGGGGTCCAATCTTGTCTCTTTCTTGATTTTATATATCTTATCTTTGCGTGTTAGTAGGAGAATTCTTCATGGACCATATTGAATTATTTTTATGCAACTAATATTATTTTAGTTGATTAAAAATATATATATATTATTTTAGCCTTAACTAATCTAAGATTTCTAGAACGTTGGACTAGACACTAAGACCTCAGTGGCTTAGTAACATTTAAGTGAGTTTTTTAAACTATAAGCTTGGGGCTGAACTCCCTTCTCTGACATTCCCCTAGTAATAATATTTAAAGAAGAATGTTAGATTGGACAATATTAAATTTAGATGTTAAGAAATGAGCAATACTATTTGTCCATAATTCATATACAAAATTTGTACAAACTCTACTTGTATTAACTTTAAAAAACAAAAAATGTCTAACCATATCTTCCTCGAAAAGGACAACTTTCAAAAATATGTGTATTTTTATACAATTTGTAAGTACAAATAATAATTCTCGCTAAGAAATATATCGTTTCTTGTATATGTCCACTTTAGTATTATTGTTATCAACTCTAAATTTTTATTTTGCTCAATCCCTAATATGGACTATTATATAGCCAGCAAAATTTGAAAGATCCATTCGAAGTAACAAACTATTTAGAGTCCATAGAACCTTTATCCAGAAAAATGATATGAAAACCTACAATTTATGATCTTTCAAATCACTTAAGTTAATTTTAGTTTGTTAAAGAATAGGAATAGAATATTTTAAGAGCGTAAGTCAACTGTAAATCTTCACATGATATTATAAATCTCTAGGAATTAAACTTTCAATCGATTTAACAAGGCAATGGATACAAAGCCACGACTTTCTTACACCTTTATTCTTAGTCCTATTACATACTGTCGATGTCATATATAAGTATATTTTATACATTTTAAAGTAAGTTGAGTCTGACAGAATGAAAAAAATAATATAAATTAAATATGACAAAGTCAATACATACGTTAGCAAAAAGTTTGACTCTTATAAATCATTCCACAACATGTACATAAATCTAGAAATCAATTATTATGATGGTTAAATTTATGTATAAAAGATCATATGGGTTGCTTTCATATCTTTCCTTTTGAAATTTGACATCACATTCGTTGCAAATTGGCATTAAATTACCATGAAAAAGTTGTGCAAGTTGCATGAATTATTTACTTAGTGAAAACTCTTTTTGAGGACACATTTGTTTCATACAATGGATCATATCATAATGTTGTCTAATCAGCCCCACTTGCCGCCCGACTTCTCTATTCTTATAAACACATAAAAACATATATTATCATTCCACATCGCTCACTATTTTGGGATTTTTTTTTCCTAACAAAAAACATGAAAATAATTTGATAGAAGTAATTTACCTATAAAACAAGATTAGAGATCTATCGGCAGGACATTACCCTCAAATTTGTACCCTGCAATCAGTAAATGAAGAGAAATCATCTCGGAATAGTAATACTTCATTTAGTTGATGAGATGAATCTATTCAAATTTTTCATTGAGCATCCTATTAAGATTTGGAGTTCCATTTTAAAAGATTAACTTATTAAGATGAATAACTCAAGTGATTTTACATGAAGACCCTGATGTAGACATCAGAGTTGTAAATGGTAAGAAATCACTAATGAATTCACTTATCTACATGAGAGTTCATGTATCTACATGTGAGTCGTGTCTATATGAATATAATTAATGAGTAAAAATGTGTTATATACATTAGGTGTCTTTCTTCAGTTCGAAATTGGTATTTTATATGTTGGTTATTAATTTAACTAACTGGTATTTTAATTTTTATATGTTGATTATTCATTTAACTGTTTTCGACGTGAGATTTTTATGTCTTAATATACCCCACAAAATGATTGCTATTTAGAATCCTTTGGAAAGAATGAGGCAATGCTCATGAAGATGGGGTGAGGAGCACAACCTTCTTGAAGTAAGAAGTAGATAGTTACTTTCAGAGTAGAAGAAAGGAAAAAAAAAAGGAGGAAAGAAGGAAAAAAAGGAAATAATAAAAAGTGGATAGTTAAGAAAATTCATATAGTAACCTTGAGGCCCTATACATTTGGTGTTATTATAACTTTAGATAACCACACTATGTGAAAGAAGTTAATGGTCATTTCATAGAAATTGATAACGATTTATAGAAATCACTATTGATTTCTTTCACATCTTGTGTTATATGAGTACCAGTTGGCTCTAGATCAAAATTTATAAATAGTTATCAAATCAATAGTTAAATCAATGATAAGTGAGATTATAATATATTTTTGATAATGAAGATCAAACATATCTTAAAATCCTTATGCATCAATTGGAGTATTTATAACTCTCAAATATAATATATTTCAAATTGTATATAAAAATCCGTAGTAAACACGTGTTAGCAGGAAAGCCTTCCACGCCTCTTTGACAGCTAGCATCAATAAATCTCTCTCTACAGAGAGAGAGAGAGAATAAAGAACGTTGCGGCTCTCCGAGGCCGATATGTCGTTGACACGTGTCAACACAGTCTCGGACACCAGAAATCGACACGTGTTCTTAAACTCACCAAATCGTAGACGCCTGTTTTTATGATGCGTCCTCGAAACCTGGTTGGCACCACCACGTTTCACTTTTCCAACGCATTTACGTTACGATTCTAGGGATAATTTTGCAATTTCACAGTCCACCATTGAATTCCCCCTCAGGAGCCATTTTTGGGTTTTGCTGGCTATTTTTTCATCCCCTGGTGGTTGGTTCTTTTAGAGCCTAAAAATCTTTGAAGCCTTGAATCTCTCCATTTTTCTTTTCGGAGAAAAGACTCAAATGAGTTTTAGTTCACAAAAAAGTTATCTTTGTTTTTGGGTTCTTGTCTGAGTGGTTTTGAAATCTGGGTTTCTTGTTTTATTCGCGAATGATGGAGGAAGCGAAACAAAATAGAGAAAAGATTGATCTTTCCATGCAAATGAATGGGTTTTCGAGGAATGTGCTGCATAAATTCATGAACGGAAAGCGTTTTACAAATGAAGAAGAAGAGGAGGGTGAAAATGAAGAAATAGAGTTGAGTTTGGGGTTGTCTATGAATGGAAGATTTGGTGTGGACCCGAAAAGGGAAGCAAAAAAATTGAAACGTTCTTCTTCAATTTCAAACTTGGTTTTCACGGTGGGTGCTGGAAGTAATGGGTGCGGCCGGCAAGCAGTTGGGCTGGCGGTTGACTTGTACGCGCCGCTGACAAGGACCTGTTCGCTGCCGAATGAGGCGGAGGAGGAGTTGAGGAGGAGAAAGGAGTTGCAGACCATGAGGCGGATGGAGGCAAAAAGGAAGAGAATGGAGAAGTTGAAGAACGGGAGACTGGTAAAAGACAGGGTTGATTTGGAGGAAAATTCTTGTGAAGATAACAATAATACTCACAAAACTCATGAGTTTAATGGAACTGTT
>CAVNYN010204151.1:0-11968 GCA_963692815.1 Nyctanthes arbor-tristis
CCGACCAGAGAAAATGGGACTGCACAAGATGGTTCAGAGAACTTGGAGGCAGATACTTCAAATGGTGATGCAGATGAAGATCTTAAGAGGAAACGTGCCGACGCATCCGAAACACAATATCCTAATAAATCTCTGAAAAATTTTCAAGACAACCAACAATCATCTCCAAGTAGAAGGCATCGTTCTCCAAATCAACAAAAGCGCCAGAAGTTGGATTGGGAGTGTTCTGCGGCCTCCCAAGCCTCAAAAATCAAGAAGTAATCTCCCACTTTTCCCTCGTATTTGGTAAGGAATCAGTTCATTTTGCCGGGGCTAAGGGTGTGGATGCTCAATGTTACGGTTAGTATATACGTACAGCTGTATTGTGCATATTATTAGTACCACATTATGATATAAATGCAACAGTACTGAACTATCTAGTTTGGAAGAATATAAAGATCACATGAATGCGTAAAGACATAGGAATAAAATAGGAATTCAAGAGCATAGTGGTCCCAAATAATTAGTTTAGTAGAATTTAAGTTATATATTTCTAAGCTCACGTGTAGGGTTCAATACACATAATGTAATATCCATCATTAGGCCTTGCAGGGATTGATATTATGTGAAAGAATGCATGAATTGGAAATTAATATGGAGGATGATACGTTATGTTGGGGGGAGTGGTTGATACGGAAATTAATACGTTTTGTTGAAGTTAAAAACAACCGGATTACCTTAGACATGAATTGGAAGTAGTAGTGGAAAATAATGCATGTAGCTGAGATTTTAAAATTATTAGGAATAAGTTTTATGTTGTTGTTTTGATTAGTTAAAAAATAGTGCTTGTCTATGAAAGTATATGTGCTAGAAAGTACTGCACACAAAACACCTATAGTACATAAAAATCTGCTACTGGTTATGCTTATCTCATGCAAAAGGAATATAGATTTTCCAATAATTAAAATTAGGATTTTTAATTAGTGAACATGCAAACTCCTTTCGGCTAATTATTAGCGCAATATACCTGATTTCTTTTCATTGAATTTTGAGCACTTGATAGATGATCTTTTAACCATAGCCGGTCCAATTCCACATGAGAGAGCATAAAAAAATGGCCATATAATCTTACCATTAAGTTTCCATTATTAAGTTTGATTTTCCTTAAGTTGATCTTTTACCTTTAAACTATTGTAGGTTATATCTATTTTGCATGAATGTAGGCCTATAAACAAACGATTAACTTTTCTAGAGCTGGACTTAGGCAACAAGTTCATTAATATTCTCTAGATAAAGAATCTCTATCCCTGAATGGTTGAATTGGTTATTGCTCCCGGAATGATAGGATGATACGTTATGTTGGGGGACTAGTTGATACGGTCTGCCAACATGTTAAGTTCATGATTCCTAACAACATTCTCCATGTCACTGTGTCCCTCCATTTGCCATCAGGTTTTACACATGTTACTACATTGTTTGTTGGGACTTAATTACAATGTTTGTAGTGTAAGCTCTCTTGTTTAAGTAATGTAGTGCTGATTTGTTTCTTTCTCGTTTTAATAGGTTGGTGAGTAATTTTTGCCTTAGGAGCTTTGGTATAAAGGGAAGATCAATGTCAAAATTGATCGCCATGTCACATTGAAGCTGGTTTTCACGGTATCTCAGTTGGAGCTATTTGGCAAATCCTGTTTCGGAATGATGAATGAGATCGGAAGAGCGTCGTGCAATGGGAGATCTTCACATTTTTGGTTCATTAAAATATGTATCTAATTTTCCTCATGTATATATACTTGAATTTGAATTGTCTAAAGGGATATATAAGTTCATTTGGATGATCCATTGTAATCCCAACAACCTGATTTTGTATAATTGAATTATTATCTAGATTATTGATGGTTTAATTAATAATTGTAATTTTATTCCAAAAATAGTCTGCCTATTTATGATAATGAAAAGTGTATTTATGCTATTTCTTCATTTTATAGTGTATTATTGATTGTGTAGCCTATTTTTGACCCTTTTACCTAAATCCCCTTTTTTCTAATTGTCGCCAGGCCCGTGAGGAAGCCGCCGCCTCAGGCCGAGAAACAACAGGGGCCCATTTAGATTTGTTATATGTGGCCCAAAACACATTAAGTCATTTTTTTTTTCAAGTTTTCGATCCAAGGGCCCATATTAACCAAAAATATTATTAATTTTTTTAAAATTCAGATGAGCAAAAAAAAGGGGAGGGGAATTCAGGAGCAAAAAAGACTCGTTCAATCTCATTTCCCCCAACCCAAACACAAATTTGCAATTGAAAAAACCCTAAAATCTCTAAAATTTTCCAAATCCCAAATTGGAAATTGAAGAGCTCTAACTCTCCAAAGTCCAATCAATTCGTTTGCCTCAATTCGAACATCTGCCCCAAATCAATCGCAGTCGCAATTCCGCCCTCCGCTCGCTTCTGCTGCTCTCCAGCCTCCGCGACTCTGCCCTCCGGTCCGCTGTTGCGTCAGTGGCACTGTGGCAGTGCAACCGTCGTCTGCTGGCTGCTGCTGCTGCTGCTCCTACTCAGTCAGTGCTCACTCAGATGTGCTGCCAAATGGTTTGTGAACTGTACAGATCGCAACTCACATCTTCGTTGATAGCTTGGTTGCTTTTCCATTTTCTTTTCTTTGCTTTTCTTTTTCACGTTCTTAATACATGCTAGTTGATTAAATTTTTTATTCATGTATTTATGCCATATTTTTATATCTGTCCAAATGGATATAATTATGCATATTCAAATTAGTGCTTATTATTATTTGATGTTTTATATTGCTCTTACTTAATGATGTGGATTTTACTTAATTCCTTCATCACTGGAATTGCTATTGTCATTTATGGTATTGCTATTGTTGCTGCTGGTGCATTTTTTATTTTATTCTCGGTGGCTTATAAGTTTTTCTAGTTGGTGTTTATGATATGAAATGAATTAGAGTTTTGAGAATGTAACAAGTTAACCAATAGTCGCTTATGATATTGGTGTTGTTAATGAAAGAGGTGGCTTATAAGGTTTTCTATCCGATGTTTATGATATGAAATGAACTGGAGTTTTGAGAATGTAACAACTTAACCGATAGTTTTGAGAATGTAACAACTTAACCGATAGTCGCTTATGATATTGGTGGTGTTAATGAAAGAAACAAATGCAATATTTTTAAAACAACTCCACTTTTGTCTTCTTTGCTCAGTGAATTTTTTAATCTTTTAGAGTTTACGGTTTATTCTCGAAAGTTGTTTTACTTCTGTTGGAAGTTGTTTCCTAAACATGATACTTTGTTTAAAGCCGGTCAATTGGAGTGATGGATTTAGACATTGACATAATTTTAGAAGAGCTATTAAAGGATACGATAAAAAAAAATTAAGGAATATAGTATTTAAAAAAAAATCCGCCCCCTTCTAACTCCCGGTTGTTACTTGTTATGGGAGTCTATTTTTTGAAGCTTGTCTAGGGCTCCAGTGACGACAGGATTGGCACTGATTGTCGCATCACCCCATGACTACCACCATGCATCATAAAATGAACTAATTAAATGATATAAGTGAAATTAAAGATAGGTTAATTGGCGCTATCTAATCCTAACATTTCACATTATTGTGCAATCTATCCCAACATTTGAAATTTGACAATTCTAACCTCAAGTCTCACCTTTTTGATACAATCTAACATTTCTAATTTAAATTGACTATAATACCCTTAAATTTTAATTGAACTAAAAATTTATAAATAAGAAATAGATAAAAAAAATTTAAAAAAAAATATTTTAGTTACTTTTGAAGAAAAAAATTAACCAATAAGAATTTAGGGATTTTTATTTTTTTTGAATATGTTGTGTTAGATTAATCTACTTCACAATACGCATAAAGCAGTATGTAGTGAATTGAATCGATGTGCTAGACGGGCGATGCGATTGAATAGTCGTTTCTCATTTAACAAGTTTTTTCTCATTTATTTTACATTTTTATTACTTTTAATTAAATAGTTGTTGCGGAAGGATCAAGACAGACACTTCTCATCTATCCTACTTTGTGAGATTGCACATCATAAAGATACTTCTCCATTCAAGTGAGTCCCATCGAGCTCACGAAAAATTGGGCATTTTTTCATTATTACATTGGATATGTACCGATAATTCAGTGAATTTGATAACAACCCGCCTGAATGAAAAAGTATTTTTATGATCTGCAATTCCATAGAGCACGATAGATCAGAAATATCTATCTTGCTATGTCCACAACGATTATTTAATTAAAAGTAATAAAAATGCAAAATAAATGAGAAAAAATTAAAAATGAAAAAATATATATATATATATATATTAATCAACAGTTCGTCTGACTCAATTTAATTGTGGGCTCAATTAAAAATGATTTTCTCGTTCATTGTCTAGCTCATTTAAAAAACCAATTGATGATGTCATTATTCTATTATTATTATACTTTTCTTTATTGTTATATTTTTCCTTTTAATCAATTAATTTAATATTTTATTTTGAAACTATATCTACATATTAATTTAATATTTTTATTTCAGAACTCTATTTACACATTACATTTAATATTTTAATTTTAAGACTCTATCTATATATTAATTTAATATTTTTATTTCAGATTTCTATCTACATGTTACATTTTAATCATTTACTATAGTATAATTTCATGATTTTATGTTCTCCTAATATATTATATTTTACTTTCTCAGCATAATATATCCATGAAACGCACAAGTGTTAAAAATAGTAGTCCGTAAATGTACGGGCGTGAAACTAATATAGATTATACTATCGGGTTTTATTGCCTTTAAAGGAAATAAAAAATAAGAATTAATAAAAAAATTATCGATTCATTTATTATATTTTTTCTTATTGTTATGTTTTTATTTTTAATCAATTAATTTAATATTTTTATTTTGAGACTCTATCTACATATTAATTTAATATTTTTATTTCAAAACTCTATCTACATATTATATTTAATATTTTTATTTTGGGATTCTATCTATATATTAATTTAATATTTTTATTTCAGAACTCTATCTACATATTACATTTTAATTAATTTTACTATGTCTGATTGTATAATTTTATGATTTTATGTTCTCCTAATATATTATATTTTACTTTATCAACATACTATGTCTATGAAACGCACGAGTGTTAAACATAGTAGTCCTTAAATATACGGGTGTTAAACTAATATAGATTATACTATCGAGTTTTATTGCTTTTAAAGGAAATAAAAAATAAGTATTAATAAAAAAATTAGTGGTTCATTTATTACCATTTTTCTTATTGTTATGTTTTTCCTTTTAATTATTTAATTTAATATATATATTAAATGACAGTTTGTGTGGCTCAATTGCAATTTCATCTGGTATAATTAGAAAATCTTTCTCACCTAAAGCTCTATCTGGCACCATTTCTTATAATGTCATAAAACACCGAATGTCGCTTTAATAAAAAAATTGTTAGAAATGTAATAGTGAAGGATTGAACCCGAGACCTATATATTATAAGTAACATGTTTTTAAACCATTATACTAACTCTTTTATTTGTTAATAATTGTCATTTATATATTACTATTTTCGCGTATTTTCACTTAAAGAAAATATTATTATTAACCACATATATACTTAATGGTTAATTATACTGACACCACTTTTTTTATAAATCTCATCAATTTTTCAAATATACTAAAATGGTTTAAATTAAAATGACACAATTAATCATCTCATTTTTAATAATTATAAATGTTTATCCTCTCCTATCTTCTTTCCCCTACGTGCACCAGAAAAACCATAATCAATCTATTTTAATTTTTATAATAAAAAGTTATAAAAATCAAAAATAAAAATTTCCTTTATTTTGTGGCCACAAGCTATTACCCTAATTAATATGTCAGTTTTTCTACAACGTTTTAAGTCATTTTGTCCGCAGCGTTTCTAAATTCATAAACCTATGAAATTGGATTTATAGAAGAAATAAAGAATCAATTAATATATATATATATTAAATGACAATTTGTCTGGCACAATTGCAATTTCATCTGGCACAATTAGAAAATTTTTCCCCCCTAAGCTCTATCTGATACAATTATTTATAATGCCATATCACACCAACTGTTACTTTTAATAAAAAAATTGTTACCAATGTAAGAGTGAAGGATTGAACTTGTGACCTACATATTGAATAACATACTTTTAAATTATTATATCAACTCTTTTATTTGTTAATAATTTTTATATATATATTACTATTCTCGCGTGTTTTTATTCAGAAGAATTATTATTATTAACCACGTATATACTTAAAGTCTAATTATATTGACACTACATTTTTTTATTAATCTCACTAATTTTTCAAATATACTAAAACTGTCGAAATTAAAATGACACAAATGACCATCACATTCTTAACAATTATAAATGTTTTTTCTCCTCCTATCTTCTTCCCTCCACGTGGTCACGCGGACCATAAAAAATCTAATCAAAGTATTTTAATTTTTATAATAAAAGTTATAAGAATCGAAAATAAAAATTTCCTTTAGTCTGTAAAAATATAAATTGCCATCAGGTATTACCCTAATTAATAAATCAATTTTTCTATAATGTCTTAAGTCATTTTATCTGCAGTGTCTCTAAATTCATAAACCTTCAAAATTAGATTTGGCCAATTATATTCACACTACATTTTTTTATATCTACACCACATTTTAATTGAAATAGTAGTCCTTAATATATAATCATTTTTAAAATTACATTCCAAATATTTTTATTAGTAACATTCCATTTATGTCAGTTTTGATGATTACTTTTCAAAAATTATATTAGTCAGTTTTTAAATAATGAAAAAATTTGTCACATTTTTGTTTTGGATATTTTTTTTCCTTTTTCTTATATAAAGCACGATAAGCAAATAAATTATTTTCACCATCTTAACATATGTTTTGAAAGAAAATTGTTGTCAAATATATAATATTTGCTAACTGGTTAAAAATTGAAGATGAAAAATGAAATCAAAAGATTATGGACATATATATACTTGAAGGCTAATTATATTGACACTACGTTTTTTATTAATCTCACTAATTTTTCAAATATATTAAAATGGTCAAAATTAAAATGACACAAATAACCATCTTATTCTTTACAATTATAAATATTTTTCACCTCCTATATCCTGCTCTTACGTGCACTACAAAAAACATAATCAATCTATTTTAATTTTTATAATAAAAATTTATAAGAATCGAAAATAAAAATTACATTTACTTTGTACAAAATTAAATTGCCACCAGTTATTACTCTAATTAATAAGTCAGTTTTTCTACAATGTCTTAAGTCATTTTGTGTGCAGCGTTTCTAAATTCATAAACCTACGAAAGTAGATTTATGAAAGAAATAAAGAATTAATTTAATTAATGTTATAACTTCATACGAAAAGTAGAATTGACAAAATGCATTCCCCAATTCGGTTGTATTCCTGAATAAATATGAACATTTTTATGTGAATACGGGTATGTACATGCCGGATACGTATTATTAGACTGTTAAGATAATAATATTAAATAAGTTAGATGATATAAAAGTAAAATATAGTAAAATATTAATTGAATACATAAATGGGTAACTATTAATATATTTTTTTGTAGATGATGCAAATAATTTACTTTTTGTCTTTTTTCCTCCGTAGATGTGAAACCTGTAAAATATCAATTGATTTCATGTTGTTATTTCATTTGATTTGATTATTATTACAGTCATTCATTGTTTTTTGCAATTTATGTAATGAATTTTTTTTAATATTAAACATTGAAAATTTACCTACACGTACAACGTACGTGTTGAATATTAATTGATTATTAATTAGTCTTAAATTTATACTTCAATATTTTAATTTGACGAAGACAACAATAAATTTTAGCTAAAATTGAGATGAACAAATAGACATGAAATGTACAAGAAGAAAAGGAACTACAAAAAATTATTACATCCATCCTGATTATTTGGTCTCATTTTTCTTTTTTGGACACCTCACATAAATGGTCCTTTTTATATTAAAAAGTCTAATTTGCATTTTTTTACAAATCTATCCATATTTGATACTTTAATTATAACTATCAATGTTAAACTGGACTCATAAAAAGGGTATGTCAAGAGATTACTTTTTTATGAGTATAAAATTTTTATTTGAACGGGTATCGAGGGAATATGAGTATGTAAATGTCTGATACGTATTATTAAATTGTTAACTAATAATATTAAATAAGTTAGATGATATAAAAATAAAATATAGTAAAACAGTAATTGAGTACATAAAGCGGGTAACTATTAATATATTATTAATAAAACATTAATTTAACGTGTCAAATACTAAATCAAAACTGTATATTTATTGATTTCGTTATGACAATCCGATGATACGTATCTGTTCAATATTTTGTTATTCAGTATTATTGACTTTTTTAAATTAGTTTTCTCATACAACGCACGAGTGAGAGGCTATACTCATAGTTATAATAGTTGATTGTGATCTGATTATCTGACTGTTAATTATTACAACTTTATATAGGTTGGATGTGTGAACTTGCACGACGTGTTTGGAGGAAACCAGAATCATAGTCTCAGGTATTTTATTATAAATAAATATCTCATGGTGATTTGTAATTCGCATATCAATTCGTAATTTTATACAGTACAACTGGTATACTATACTTTATTTATGAGATCATGTCAGCACTCATACGTCAATTTTAATGTAAACGTACACTATAACTTTACCCGTGCAATGCACGGGTGAAAAAAATCTAATAATAAATAGATCAATAGATGGATGAAAAATTTTATCCTGCATCGCTTGATTGGTAAATCAATTCTGTCCACCTTATACTGCTTTAAGCGAATCGTGAAGCACATCAATCCAACACACCGTCATCCCTAAATTCTCTCTCTTTTTTTTTAAATATAGCCGAGATATGTTTCTTAAATTTTTACCTATTTCTTATTTATCAATTTCTATTTCAATTAAAATTTAAGGGTATTAGCCAAAAATGTGGAATTTGAGATCATAATTGCCAAATTTCAAAGGTTGAGGTTAGATCGCACAATAATATAAAACGTTAGGATTAAATAGCGCCAATTAGCCATTAAAGATATGAATTAAAAGACACACTTGATTCAACTTTTTATTTAATGTCACCTTAATATGGTGCAAACACTAATGGTGCTAATTAGTACTCCATCATCCCAAAAAGATATTCCTCTTTTCCTTTTTTATTCATCCCAAATTATATTCTCATTTTCTAAGTTAAGTTTTTAGTTTTCTAATATACCCTTCTTTATAATACATAGTAACTCAACAACAAAAATCAAGTGAAATATTAAATAAATTAAAGGATATATTAAGAAATATATTATTAAATTGTATATTTTCAATAACATTAAATGATATTTTCTTAATTTATGTGAAAAATAAAAGGGAAATATCTTTGTTAGACAGAGGGAGTACTAATTTTTCCTTAAAAGGATAAATCTTAAGGGTTTGTAAAATTCACTGGTGTATACAAGTTCCGTACACTTATTTATAATAACTAGCACTTCCCATCTATATCTATCTATATCTATACCATAACTAAAAGTGAATTTGTTGAGGAAACATTTTTAGACAATATTATCATAATTTCAAATTTGTCCTTCAATTAAATATATTTTTAAGTTTTAATATTTTGTAATTTAATACATTGCTTAAACTCAATTGAATATATCTAAGCTACATTAATGCTATGTCATATGTTATGCTTAAAGGTCTTAAGTTGCTTCTTTTGATCTATATTATTGTATGGTTTAATGCAGTAACAAATGGTAAATTGCACTTTTTTTTTTTTTTTTGAATATTGGTAAATTGAACATTATATCTTTTGTTTTAGTATCATAATTCTGCAACATTCTATAACTGAAAAGAAATACTATATATTTGTTTTTGCAACAATAATGTTTTAAAGCTAATTAATAATTGGTTCATGTGCTATTATACTTTTTTAGGTAAGTTTCACAAAAGGTCCCAAACCTGTCTTTTGTCTCAGCTCGGTCCCCAGCCTGTTTTTCACCCTCCTACATCCCCAACTTTTCAAAAAACTCGCATGGAAAGTTCCTGATGACGGATTCCATCAAATTAGGTCGCTAACCAAGGTTTTACATGTCAAGTGACTTTTCTAACAAAAGGGTACTGTTGGCACTTCAGTTAAATTGATTAATTGAAAAAAATGTTTAAAATTAAATGTATACATATTCCCAAGAGGCAACTTCTTCTACAATCATCATAACCAAAAGAGTCTTGGGAACTTCTAGAAAAAACCTTTCCTTCCAAAGCCATGTTGTCGGTGACTTTCAATGGCTCTCGCCTGCATCTCAGTGAAGGCATATACACATCATCCAGAGAGGATGACATTCGAACTTCGTGGAGAGTCTAAAATCCCACATGAGTACGGTAAGTTTATTTGTGGACGGAACTTCATTTTTTCCTATATTAAGCCATTATAATAGGCACACCACTCTTCCGAACCTTCTCTTGTAGGCCACAAAGATCTCACCTTGGAAGCCTTTTTTGACCGGGAAAGGCACAACTTACTTTACAGTGATGTTGCATCCAACAAAGTGCTTTTGTTATTTGCTTCTGGAAGTATGCTTTTAGGTTGTTCTCAAAGCATGCAGAATTTACTCCAGCCTGATATTTCCTTCAAAGCTGCCTCATCCTTTTAAGTTCTATGCTTTTCTTTTTCATTTTCATTTCTTGACAGTTTTATAGTTAATTTGGGCTGTATAAATATTTGATGAAAACTAGTTCTGAGAAAAATCTTGTTTATTTTTCCCGTTTTTAGGTTGTTGATGTTCCTCCATTATTTTAATTTAAAAAAAACGTATGGGATTATTTCTTTGAATCCAAAGAGACTAGAAAATGGAGAGTGTCTTGTTGCCATTGACATGGGAAGTCATAGAATTCTCAAAGGACTCATTCCATGCTTTTAAAAAGGGTTTCTTGCATTTCGCCCCCAATCTATATACAAAAGTGATTGACAACCATGTGACCCATCAAAAATGAGATTTGTAGGAAAGACCATATCAATTCCATTGAAGTGCAAAAAGGTAAAAGTCACGTGATGTACAAAACCTTAGTTAATGGCTTAATTGGATGAAATCAGTCATCAGGGACCTTCCCTGTGACTTTCTAAAAGGTTGGGAACTTAGGAGGGTAAAAAAAACGTTGGAGACTCAGTCAGGAAAAAACGCAAAAGTTGGGGATGTTTTGTGAAATTTACCCCTACTTTTTTCTTTAGCAAAGACTTATAAAAGTTCATTAAGCAAAAACATATAAAAAAAGTATGCAATAAATCATAAGTTCATTACTAGCAATTACTTATAGAAGAACCAGCCAAAACAAGATTGCCAATGTAAGTTATATGCATCTAAATCTGGGGCAGCTGCACCTTTTTTCAACTCAGCAAATCTCATGCCAGCACGCATAGAGTGCTTAAGGAATTTCTCAGCACAACAACATACGTAGGTCTCCTCTTTCTTGGCAAGAGATTTGTGCTGAAAAGTGTCTACACAGTTAGTAAAACATCTCTCTACCAATGAGTTATACATCTTTAAACTGTCGAGAATTTGAAGCTGGTAAATAATGGATAGCATTCAGAGCTTATCTTCCTCCTAAAGATTGTCAAAGTTGCAAAGCACGCTCTTGTCCGTATTAAACACTTTGATTGATTGTGTTAGTTGTAATGTACAGAGCAACCCTCCAATGCTCCGCTTGCCATTCATTGTCTCTACAGTTAATGGCTTGTCTATGCATTAATGAGGATTCTGGAATATTTCTGTGAATGCATATTCTCTACAACTCAATGGGAGTTGATAGTGCTTTGCCAATGGTTCAAAATCTTTCATTCTAAAAAGTCGGATACAAGGTCAAT
>CAVNYN010204152.1:0-16105 GCA_963692815.1 Nyctanthes arbor-tristis
AAAAAAAAAAAAAAAATAATTCTAAAAAAAAAAAAAAAATCAAAAACCATTTTTTTTAATGTACACAAAAAAAAAAAAATCTTACAACATACCTTCAATTGTTTTCTCACATAATACACTACATTACTTTTAAATCAGCAATAACAGCCACATAATACACGTGCATTATATGAAACTTTGTGAAATTGATCAAACACCACTGGACGACACGTTAAAAATGGTCTCACATTTTTACTAATTTCACACCATGTGAATGATAATAAAAAAGAACAGAGACTTTTATCAAACACCTGATGTTTAAAACCGTTATAACACCAAACAGATGATATTGTATAATACTAGCAACCTATATGATTTTTAGAAATAAAGCACTAGAAGTCAAATGTTTAAAGCATACTATAAAATAGATGATCAAAACAATTTACCCTTGATACTTAACAAGAAAGCCTTCACCTACTCCCGTCATTACAAATGGTGCAAAATAAAGACTGGTAAACTAATAAATCTACTTTTTTTTTTTTTTTAGCTTCAACATTTATTATTTTTCACTTTCTGTTCCGCACCTTGTACTCATATATTTATGATTTGTCGGTCGACATGCTACTTCAAGACAAAAATTAACAACACACTGGATTTTTTTGTCAGCCAGAAAATGATTGTTCATGATTTACACACAACTCCAAAACAAAAGATAAGACTTGGGGTGGACCACTAATTAATTAGTAAAAATGACTGACCTATCTCGTAAAAAAAAAAAAAAAAAAACAGAAGAAAAATGTTTACTCAAAGATCGTTGTAAAGTAAAAAATTATAATAAGGGAGTCTAATTTTTACAAATAAATATAACGAATTAGCACCAACGATCTAGTTTGGTAATAATCACTAATGCCTATATATTAAGGTGAAATTTATTAACGATAGTAGTCATTTCATTTGGAATTTAAAAAAATGGAGATGAAAATTGAAATTGCTTTCGAGAAGCAGAAGAGATTTTCTATATTTTACCTTAGATGGTACATAAAATTACGTAAATAAACGGCTTATTCTCAAGCTTTAAAATCAAAGGCTTAAAATTGCATCTTTTTAGGCTCATTATTATAATTATTTTCAGTCCTCTTCCTCTCGTGCAACCAGCATGATTGCCTAGGCAACTACCCTCGTGTTTTCTATAATTTCAACAATAGTTTCTTTCTTTCTCCCTCCAAAAAAAAATAAAAAATAAAAAATAAGGAACGAAAACAATAGTTTCTTTCTTGATTGCAATAATTTTTCTTTGTTTTGCATTTCCAACAATAACAATGTATAATTAGCACTCACTAGTCACTGCAAGAAAAAGGCCATCATCAGCAGCCGTCGGAAAATTTTGCTAGTAGTAGGTCCACTGGTAACCATCCACAATCATTTTCTTTAATTATTCGTTTAATTTAAAATGAGTGAGATAATTAGAAAATTTATATTTTTTAAAATTTAAAAAGTTTAACCACTTGAGGATGTAATCAAGTAGAACTTCCATGATACTAGACGTTAAGATCTCTAACCATCAGTCCGGTCCCCAACCCCCAATCACATGAAGCTGCGTGACAATTTCTACTTCGTAATGAGAGAGGTAAGCTTTTCATAGATCTTTCCTCTAACCATACCATTTGGTAATCCATTGATATCGATTACCTGCTAAGAGCACTTAAATAGGGAAATCTCCAATTAGAAAGTAAGTCTACTTGGCTTTGTATTGCATCAAATTAGATACTTTTGACATAGGTATGAGGGTGCCCTTTGATCATTATCAAAATAATTGTATAATTACGAAAATGCAACAAATCGACCAACTTTCAACGGAATAATAATATATAGAGCTAAATTTAGTCAAGCACTATAATATGTCCAACTTACTTATCAGTTTACCACTTCAAAAATTTGAATACTTGAGAGTTGAGTTGAGTCTTATCTAGACTAGATGAACTAAATTGAGTACCATCTAACGAGTAAAATGGGCAAACATGTGTGCCCAAATGATGAACCATCACACATTAATTTGTATAATTAATAATTATGATAGTTATAATTATTTGATACACCATGTATTCAAGCATAGTGGATTATGGGCACTCATTAAAATCATTATCTTCACACTACTTTTGCTTTCCAATTCTCCCAAGCCATCTTATAGTTTTACTTGTGTGTACATATATAAATTTAATAGTAAAAGATAACATAAAATCGTATGATTATTTTATGCAACAACATAATAACATTTGGGTAGTATTAATTTGCAACATGCATGTATATATATATATATATATATTAACTTTTTTTTTAAGTACTTTATTTTGAAGAAAGATTGTAATTAGGCTGGGAGTCAAGTGGCATGCACAAGGGATGGACGAGGAATGGAATCGACGGAGGGGGTGCTGGCAAATAGGCACACTAACTTCCAAGAGAAACACAAATTATTAGCGCTTACATGCATATTTCATATATATATGTAATATATATCGTTTAAATTGTATTAAAATAAGTTGACACAAACCTCATTGGTTTTGCAAACATAAAAATGCAATTATTAACATTTGAAAAATAATATTATAAGAAATCAAATTACAAATATTAGTACATTCGATTTATAAAAAGTGTGTGTGTATATATATATATATATAAATTACCAAAAAGAAAAAAAAAACTACAAAAATAACTCATCTGTAATGATTATATGGGATTCCTCATCGCGATAGAATCCTTCTTTTGCGTAACTCGGTTTATCTTTTCCAATGGTTAACATTTATAAATTCCAATTTTAATAGTTGGTGTTTCTATCTCATTCTTCAATAGTTGGTATACTTTGTTTCCTAAAGTAAAAATTTTATTATAAATGTACGTAACATTTATTGACGTTACCATTCTTATGTTATCACTTATCTCAACTTAAGGAGATGATAATAACAAGTTGAATCACCGATCCCGGTTCACATGTAATATAAAAATATTTGTCAAGAGTCTCGTGACAATGAACAAAGCTGGCATTCGACTTCTTGCTAGTTAAACAACGCATTGCTTGTTACTGAACTTTCAATTTATTCTTAAAAATAATTGTTTGACATCAAAACTCAAGCTCCTAGTATCCAAGCAATTGAAATATAATCTAGAACAACTAGACCAGTAAAAAGGGAGAAAATTGTGTTGTTTGGAATCAAACTCTGATCAATTCTAGACCAATTAAAATAGAATGTCAGATTATTTCAAAAAGGAAATAAATGTTTAATTTTTGAAATTTGATGTGTGAATCAACTTTCCAGCCGGAAAAAAAAAAATGAAAGACTGACGATTCGACTATACAAGAGCATAAACAATCTCTGTCAGCTTTTTATTTTTATTTTTATTTTAAAACTCTAGCTTTCGATTTTTTGATAAAATTTAAATTGATCAAACTAATTATGTTTACATATTTTAATAAATTTATGTGTATGCACCATAGTGCACCTCATAAACAATGTCTAGCATTCATCACAAAATTAAATTCAGGTCTACAACTCATTTCACTCATTTTAATAAAAGGATAACGTTACACATTCATCACATCTCGTGTCAGTTTTTATCCATCCCATTGAATTAATTATTTATATTTTGTGATAGTTTCATGATAATTTACTTCTAGTTTATCACGGTATATAAGTAATTTAATGGCATGGATAAGTGGTAGACCTGAGATAGATTACGTCTAGCATTGTCCTTAGAAAAATAGAATGCTAACACTGTGACTCGCATGACAATGTCTTGAAATTTTTGATTGGGTTCAAGCGTTATGGGAACTATTCAGGCCTTTAAGTAGTACTAAATGATGGCCCATGTTTAGGCAACCCAACGCCTTTAGAGGTCTAATTTTGGCCCGTCCGTTCGATTTTTCCACTCCAAAATTTGCCAAAATTTAAGTGTTTACCCATTCACACTTAGTATAGTGAGAAACACTCAAATTCCCACACTGGAAGTACTCATATATAGCAATATAAAGGTTTTGTTGTTTGTTTTTTTTTTTTAAAATTGATTTACAGTGATAATCAAGTAGCTTAACAAAGATTTTTTTTTCATCTACTCCACAGAATGACGTGTTGTGAAAGCCATAGTTTTTTTTTATAGTAACGGTGAGTGTCATAAAGTGCTGTTATGGCACTCATCATACCAAGTGAGTACTTGTATGCATGCGCACTATACGGAATTTCTTTTTTGGGTGAGGAACCTACTCTCCTTTGACTTAGTGACAACATAGAGAAAATGGAGATTTGGACAAATTGAGAAATCAAGTGACATATATAAAAGATTGTATACCTTTCAATTTTATGTGGCGTATAACTGTATATACATACTGCATGCAATCATATACTCACTTAAGATGGTATGCCAGTGAGTGCTAGAAAATTTTTTGTACCAGTTAAACTATTAAAGTCATTTTCATATCTTCAAGTTTTGGTTGGGATTGTGCCCACAAATTTATGTCTCAGTGTGACCACATAAACATAAATATGTCCCCAGTCTTTATGCCACCGGGTTGGAGAGTTTGGATAACTGTTTTTGTTTTACAGTACCTTTGGCAGCTAATTGTACCAAAATATTCAGAACTCAAGGTTCTTTATCGAATCAACCCGGTGACATGATGTAATCAACCCAGTGACATGATGTAATTTAATAAAAAATAACATTTACCTTTTGTTATTGTCAGTCTGTCACACATCTCTGTCTTGTTCCACTATATCATAAGGTTAGTTCTAGCATAAAACTTACTAAATGTAGTTTTTCTTTGGATGAAGCGAAATGTACTAGTAAGGTCGAGGTCATTTTTACTGTTATTTTCCATCCGTTAAAATTAGATCCACTACTCTAGGAGTTGATCTTGGTATTAATGCATAACAATTAAAAAAAAAAAAACATATTCTGGTTCAGGCAATTGGCCAATTGCTCAGTCTTACTAAAGAGGCTGTCCTTATCAAGGTTACTATTCCATTGTTAAAATTAGATCCATTTCTCTAGGACTTGATCTTGGTATTAATCTACAACGATCAAAGCAGAATCATAATCCCATTAATGAAGTAAATAATAAATTCACTAGAACAATTGGTACCATTAGAACTAGGAGTCTGATTCCGAAGACACCTGGCTTATGTGACACACTCTTCCACTCATTTTGTTCACATAGCATGGACCTATACATAAGTTCTCTTTTTGTACAAGAACCCGGCTGTAGATTCTTGTGTAAAGGGATGGTAAGGTACCAAGTGTCTCTTGATCATTTTCACAACTAGAGGGTGACTTTTACAAAATAACGGGATTTTGAACTGGCCTCCTTCCGGAATGATTTTAAACGAATTTATAATAGCTGTGTTAAAACATAATCACAACTCTTCAAGTCGACATGTTATTTACCCTTTTCATATTTCTTTTGAACCTTCAATTCAATTATTAAAGGCGTGTTTGATATGTAAAAATAGGGGGAAAATTCCAACTCCTACGAAAAACATGATTTTATAGGAAAATGAGTAAAATTATGCTTAAAACGGTTGTACCATGCAATTTCAATTCTATTTTCATTTGTTAATCAGACAAGCGAAGATGAATTTTTTTTAATGGAAAATGTTAAATTTATCTTTTCATGTCAAACACACTCTAAGTGTTATATAAAACAATAGTGGTTGCATGTACTATGTTCATACTTTTGTATTCTTCTGTATAAATATCTTAGACTTTCATCATTTGTGTTATTAAGGACTCAGTTGATACAAATGTTAGGTTATTGATGAACAATCATCATGGAAATTTAAAATTTTCACCTTTAATCTTTGAAACACTTTTATGTGTGGTGCAATTATAGTTTATCTAATATTAGCATGAATTAAAGTTTATACATTGAGATCTAGAAAATAATAAAATGGGGTAGAACTTCGATTTAAAATATTTATTATTGAGGACCAAATTAGTTGAAATAAAAAAATTAGGAATTTTATTAAGAAGTCAATTGATCTAAACTACAAAGTTAAAATGCAAAGCTCAAATTTTTATCTTTGATAATTGAAACACTTAAAGTGCCGTGCACTTCAGACTCATCGTTATATGTTGTAAGCTTATATTGAAGTTCACATTTGAAATCTTTAATTTAAAACCCACATTGTATATTTCGTGAGACCACGTGTATTATTTTATATAGTTTTTCGTGAATGCAAACACTCTGATAAAAAAAAAAAGGCATAAATGATACAAAATGACAAAATAGACTGCAATTCATAGAATATATTACCCATGGGTGGACTGTTTTTACGTACGGGTGGGAGATCATAGAACCCGAAGCAAGAAAAAGGCCAAAAGAGAGCGAGTCGACTCGTTTCTACCCAGTCAATTTTGTGGCACAGGCAGTCTCCTTCAGAGCAACAAATTTCAGAAGCAAAGGCTGTCACTTCGCCACAGTCCATCAGAGTCGTATGTGTATGGCCGCTGTCAGCCCTGACCGTCGATCCAATTGCCACAATCACATCTTTCATATACCCTCACGTACCTGATTTCAGCTTTCACTGAGAAAAAAGCTCACGCTCTCCTCATTTTTCACAATTTTCAGTACCGGTCCCTGGTGCATTGTCTCGATGATAATTACTCTCAAACTTTTGAAAGAAGGAATAAATTTATGTTAAAATGTGCGGTTCAATAATTATTCAATTATCGAAATCATTGGTTGAAAAATTAAAATGAAAATCAAACACTCATTTAATATTTATTATTCTTGCATTATTCATAGACATTTTTGAAACGAAGTATCTCTCGACACCAATATCACAATATTCAATTCAATTTATTATAATATTATATTAGTTAGCAGTTAGACCAGTGCTAATTATCATTGTATTGCATAACATTAAAGTTAAATAATATTTTGGATTTTTTTGTTTAGCAATTAAAAAGATATAGTAGACATTTATTTGAGTTTCCAAATGTTTTAATGAGATATGATTTTTGAAGTATCCAAATAAGCAAATGTTAGTTTTTTTAAACATTTACTCATAAAATTTTAAAACTTTCAATTATAATTCAATTATCCTGATGACAAGGTTATCTAATTTATTCTGTACATCACAATTTATAACAGTGAAAGTTAAATATGCATCTCAAACATGATAGCACCTTCTTTAGATGAATCCGAGATTCCGAAGAAAAGGTAAGGGATCAAATTGTTACAGTAACAAATATGATGAGAACCAAGGGTTCAATTTCTCTCTTTCTTCATTAGGTAAAAGAAATTCCCCGGCGAAATTTCCATTTTCCCTCTCCACACTCCACACTCCGCACTCCTTTCCCTTACTGGGTAAGTTTTCTCTCCATTTCCTTCCTTATCTGGTAAAATTCATTCTTACTTTCCCGTTTTTCGCTTTTACGTTTTTATTTTTGATGATTATCTCAATCTGATTATTTTTGCTGCTATAATGATTAGCCATGGAGGAGGAGAGGTAAGGGGAAATTGACATGCCGTTAATTAATGAAGTTCAATAAAAAAAGCAGTTGTAAGATACTAATTTCTATTTTTGGTGAAACAACAATGGAGTTTCGTCGACAGAGCTATTCATTATTGGCTGAAACTTCCTAAATCCGTATAAAATTGAAAATTTCTGCATTGGAAATGGTGTAAAAAAGCTTTTTCTTCACTTCTTTTTCGTCTACGTTTTTTCCCCTGAATATCTTTTAATCACTTTTTTTCTCTTGTATTTGGTGATTCCACGTCGTTGAGGACTGTAGAGACGACGTCGTTATCTCGAGAAATCATTTTTGGAACGAAAACTTTTCCTTGCATCTGCTTTTGGTATCCGACAAAAACCCTAGACGGGGGACCAATGTTTGCTTCATCAACCACCAAGATTTTTCTATCATAAAAATGAAGCTTGGTCATTTTTTCTGCATTTCATTTAAAATTTGGTTCACTCCCCCACCCCGCGGTGGGGTGTAGCAGAATTTGACGTAATTTCACCATGAGAATGATCTGTTGTAATCTGCCCGTGTATTTGTAAAACAATCCAATGTATAATCTGCTCTTAAAAAGGTTCACTTCATTATTTTAATTTTTTTTTTAATTATGAACTAATTAATCTGTAAGGATGTATAGAGTTCAACTCATGATTGACTTTCTTTTGTTTTTTTCTCCTTATTTTCTCTTTTTTTTTTCCTGTTAGGTGAAAAAAATGTCTCAGGGAGTGGCATGTTTATATATGACTGTCAATTTTTATACTTGTATGCTTAAAGATTAAGGTATAAATCTTCTTCTACATTTTCTAAGAGCTCCTTTGTGGGTATTGCCATTTTATTGTTGGAAATGAGCAGGTGAAAGATTGGACCATCGGAGGAAGAGGCAGTTATTCAAGAGGTAAAAATGTTGGATTGAACTTTGATTAGCTACTTTATGGTATTAAAAATTTATATATCAAAGAAGAGGAGTAAATCTTTTTCTTCTTTTAATCTGGAAATTTGTGCACTAAAGTGGACAGAGGGGAAGTCAGAGTTGTCATGGGAGTTTAGGAACATTTTTCTCCCTTTCTCCTTTGCTTACAAATGCTAAGGCTTTAATGATTAATCTGGTATAAAAATGCTTACCAAATTAAAGCTGTTATTAGATTATTTTCTGGTCATTAATGGTAAAGGTTCTGTGTGGTAAAATGCTTTATAGATTGGCTGGAGAATTATAACGCGGGGTAAATTAGTGATGAGACTCTAATCTGTACTGTGAAAGTCCTTGGATTATACAGGGGAAGTATGAATTTTAATTGTGTTTCTGTTAGACGTTTAAGACTCATACCCTTGAGTTTGCGCTTCTTCAAGTTGAATTTGAGTCAAGAATTTCCCTCCTGTCAACTGGATAATAATTGGTTTTCCTCTTTGCAGTTTCATCAGATTTGTTCTGGACTCAAAGGCACTTCATGGGGTGATACAGATGTATCTCTGAAGTAAAATTTCTTCCTGGATTTGCTTACATTGTGAACATGTCAACTCTTGGTGTTACAAGCATTTCTAATTTTTTCTTTCCCAAATTTCTATGGTTTTTTTGGCAAAACTACATCAGGAATTTCATTTCTTTTGAGCATGTTTTGAGTGGTTATATTTTATAATTGCAGAGCGGTTCCCAGTTTCTTGTGCATTTGTTTCGTGTAAAAGGGAAATTAAGTGGATCTGTTTGCTATAGTTGGCTTTCGTCAATGGAGTTCAATTCGAAGTGGGACTGGGAAACCATTATTACATTTAATTCCAAAGCAAGTGAAAGTCCTAGAAAGATGCAGTTAGCAGACTGGATGATTGTAGATGATGGGGAAATTGATGTTGGCTCCTTGAATTTGTCTGCAAATGGTGGGAATAGTGGTACTTCTGGGTCTTACGGTGGCCGCGGTTCTTCAACTAAAAGCTCTATTTCAGCTTCTACTGACTCTTCCCTGAAGCCAAGTTTCGAGTTTGAAGCATTTCAGGAATCTGCAAACTGTCTCAAGAAAATGGAAATGTCCCGATCTGAGGTTTCTGGAACATCTCCACCTCTGGATGGTTATGTTGGGTCGGCTGAGCCATGGATTAGTTTGAAACTGAGAAAGCGGACTTATTTTGACAATGGTGATGCTGGGAGTAATGTTGAGAGTGCAATCACTTCTCTAATGCCAACTTCATCTATCACTAACATAAAGAAAACTAGATCAACTGGTCAAAATGTGCCTATTCTGCATTGTCAAGTTGAAGGCTGCAATGTTGATCTTTCAACAGCTAAAGAATATCATCGGAAGCATAAAGTTTGTGAAGGCCATTCCAAATGCCCAAGGGTTATCGTAGGAGGGCTTGAACGTCGGTTTTGCCAACAGTGCAGCAGGTAATGATCAAATGGGAAGCACCTGCATATAAGAGATTATATGACTTGTAGTTGTTTAATAACATAGAAGGTTTAATGTCTTGTGTAAGTGCTTCTTGCCAGAGTAATTTACCTTATGACTTGACTGTCATCATCTTTTATATTTCCTATACTCAGTTATGTTCATTCTACTCATCTGGGCTGCATAAGTAATTCATGGCTTGTTTTCTTTTGCCCATTAAGGTTCCATGGTTTGTCAGAATTTGATGAAAAGAAACGTAGCTGTCGAAGGAGGCTTTCAGATCACAATGCTCGGCGTCGAAAACCACAACAGGAAACTATCGATTTTAATTCACCAAGGCTATCATCACCATTCTATGGTACTACATATGCATCGTATTTTGACTATTTTGTTGATAGTTTACCTCTCTGGATATCCTAGCAATTTGTACGTGCCCAGCTGTGTGACAATCCTTGGTATGATGCTAGACATGAATATCTAGTAATTTTTTACGGTGTTTTTGAAACTCAACTGGGACACTGACTCAAATGTTTCACTTGAGTTAGTTGATTGGTAGGTCAAATCTGTTGCAACATAATTCATTAACTCTGCATTATTCTCAACTTCTCTTGGGTTGAGAACGGTGAAGAATAAAAAAGTGAAGTCAAGCTTGAAATTTTTTCATTCCCCACCTCCCCACCCAAACATTTTTTTTTTTTTTTGAGCTTACTGGAAAGTTGAGGGCAAGTTGAAGTTCAAGTGATATTATGAAAATCCTTAGCTTAAAGAGGTTAACAGCAGTTAATGTCTCAATTAAATTCCCCCGCCTTCAGCAATCAATTTTGTTTTATTTTTTCATAGATAACCTGGTGTGTGTTCCTAGTTTTTGGCCGGATCAAATGTAGACCGTCTATTAGAGCAACCTGGACCAGATTGATGGCCTGTTCCCTTGGTCTGAGGGCCTACTGGATGGCCTGGTCCATGTGTAGGCTTTAGAAAACACTTTTTTTTTAATATTTTTATATACATACGTTCCGATGCATTTTGCTGAAATTTCTTGTATTGGGATTTCATCTGTGGGTGGATGTTGCATCTACCTTTTTGCTAGTTTATAATCTTGTCTCTCAGTTTTCTATATCTATATTTATTATTATTATTCTGATCATGCAAAATAGTAACATATATCCAAATAATTGTGTCTTATTAAATTCATCATTTGGCTTGAAGCAGAAAATATTTCTACTAAATTTTAGAGATTATTTTTTTGGAAGCAATTATGACAAGAGTTAAAGACCGACACTAACAAGATAGATTAAATTAAGATTGTTAAGATTGTGCATCCATTTGTTTTTCCATAAGTCAGAAGATTCATGACTGTAGTACGTATTTCCTCTAACTGCTGAAGTTCCCTTGCCTTATCGTTATTGTGAATGCAAATATGGTTTGCAAATATCTGTTCATAGCTACCTTTTCTATTTGAGCTGCTTTCCTGTCATTTCTATTACGCTCATTATGCCAGGCGCATGATTATTTTTGGTCTTACATTACATGTGTCAGATGGCGGCCGGCGGATGAATTTTCTATTGAACAATGCTCCACTTGTTTACCCGAGAACTACTGCTAGTACAACCTGGGATAGTTCTTGCCCCTCCAAGTTTACACTTACAAGGGAGTTTCCTGTCAAGTCTAAAAGAGCTGGAGGCATTGATGGGGAATTTCTTATGCCACGATTCAAGATGCCACATGGCATCAATATGCACAGTGACACTTCCAGTGGTCTCTTGGCATCTAAGGACCCCACAGCTGGGGTTTTCAATTCAGGTTTGTTTGGTACTTTGCAGCTTTATTGAAAATGAGAGTTAGTTTTCTAAGCACTGTTCATAGATTTAGTAGGAAATTGTGTATTCTGTTGGATTAATATTAACTAATGGGTCAGTTAAGTTTTTCTTCACAGGAATTTGTTTTCTGAAAAATGGTGTTTGTACATTAGTTTGATCTTAAAGACGGATCGTTTCATAAATTCATAAGGAGTAGCAATTTACTTTAATATAAACTATCATGAAGTTGTTACTCATTCTCCAACTCTAGTTCTCAGGCGACTTCTCTTTTTCCAGGTTTCAGGGGAACCACTGTTTTGTCCCCCACGGATGCAGCACCGGAATACCATTGTGCTCTCTCTCTTCTGTCAAGTAATTCATGGGCGTCCAGTCCAGAATCTGTTCCAATGCAGGAACATGATCCTGGCCTGTATTCAAACGCAGGAGGCGTGCCTCTCACTTCTTCAGAACTCTGGCTGACCGGACAGCAATCAACCCATCCCCGATCCCATGCCTTGGCTGCAAACAGTAACTTCCAGGAAATCGAGGTCTTCAAAGCTCCTTATGAATCTGACTTCTATTCAAATGCGTTGGACTGAGCATTTGAATGCATCTTTCCTGTTGTTCCAAAGATTCTGAGGTGTGGTTTTAAGGATCGTAAAGTTTTAAACTCGTCCTAATTTAGAAATGATTAATTATATCGACGACTAGACTTTTGCAGAAAGCTAGATTTGTTTTTGCGGAAGTCTTTAACTCTTAAGATGTTGTCTCGTGTTGTTCACCTGAGCTGAACAGTTTCTCATTTTGGAAAGTTGACTTATTATTATGTTTGAATGTTTCATAGTTTCTCATTTTGGAAAGTTAACTTGCTATTATGGTGAATGTTTCTTAGTTTTGTGCTTACAATAATAACTGGGAGACATGTTTATCTGACATGAAAAAGTGGCATGTTTAATTATTAATGCATGATTATGAACTTTCAAATCTATCACTTGCATATAAACAATCAATCCATATTTGCTAACTAATTAATGTCTGTTATTCATGAATGATAAATATTTGTCTTTAAAATTACTCTTTTAAATCTTTCCGCAGCAAGTTAGAGGAAGTACGGTGAAGAATAATAATTCAAACGGCTATTTATTTGATTTTTATTATCATTATTATTATTTTAAATTTTAAATTATAATTTCATCTATTACGTATTTGACTATTAATTTTACAATTACTTAACTATTGTTACACGTTTCAAATTTTAATTAAGTTCCAATCTAACAAACACAAGTCCAATAATTGGGTCGCCCATAGGCTTTCGAACTCTATTTATTATTAGTGCTGCATATTGTCACTTGCATCCGTACCCAAATTCCTATTTGTTATGTTGTACTCTTTTCATCCCACAAAAATATTCTATTCTTTTTTTATCCTTCTAAAATTATATCCCTTTCCTTAATCAACTTTTTAGTTTTCTAAAATAACTTTATTCATAGTGTATGATAATTAACAATAAAGAAGATTTAAAGTGAAATATTAAATAAATTTAAGGGTATATCACAAAGTACATTATTAAATTATATATTTCCAATAACATAAATTACATTTACTTAATTTATGTAAAAAATGAATATCTTTGTGAGACAAATGAAGTATTATTTTTCACTTTTCAAGGTAAAGTGTGTTCTTGAATGATCAAATTTATGAATATATCTTGAGTGGTAGTATGGGAATTAGGCTGGATGGATGGATGGACGGCAATGAGACAGGTTTTCTTTTTTATTTTTATTTTTTTTGCTTTCTCAATTTTGATGGCCGGCCGGTGCTAGTGATTAGTGACGAGCATATTTGGTGAGCTAATGATTTGCAAGTCAAATTGAAATGTCCATAGCCATCTTCAAGCCCAGGCCAGGCCCCATTTGGAATGGAGGGAGAAATGCGCAAGGTAGGTAGGACCGACCGACGGAGAATTTTACCACGGACCGTCGTTTGAATGGAGGCTGAGCACGAGGCAGAAACCAACAAAAAAAGCCATCAAAGAAATCCCATTCCCATGCCCCTCACTACACTCCAAATCTCCGTTGCCAGAGCCACCAATTTTTTGCACAATTACGTGCACTCTTCCACCACCACTTGATATAAAACTCCCGCAAACTCATATTATTGAATAAGATAAAGGAAAATCATAATAAACACCAAAAAATCTTCTGTATTGCTTCTCTCATATACATTACAGATTACAATATATTGAGGAAACAAAAGGAATTTGCAATAATGGGTCCGATTGTCTTGACTCAGTTGGCTACGGGATTGAGTGTTTTGGCTGGGGCAGTTCTGGTGAAGTCTGTGATGGACAATAATCCGATGGGCGGTCCGGGTAGAGTGCCCAGATGCTCCAGTTGTAATGGCACGGGTCGGGTGACGTGCTTGTGTACCCGCTGGTCAGATGGTGATGTGGGTTGCCGGACATGCGCTGGGTCGGGTCGGATGGCTTGCAGCGGCTGCGGTGGTACTGGAACTGGTCGGCCCATTCCTGTTCAGATATCGGTTCGCTCCCCGAATCGATCCCCGTGAGATAAAGCTTGCTAATTTAGTAATGTTATTACAATCCTGTGTACTCTCTTGTTATACTCTTTGTTTTATTTCCATCGGTAGTATGTAACATCTGTTTGTATACTGGGAGAAAAACGGGAAATTGCTGTTTATTTAGGATGTAATTATATGATAGTTTTACTGAATTTAAGGGTTCTTTACATGAATGCTTGTTCCTCTGAGTCTCTGAAATGATTTGGAGTTCTTTTATCAACTCCAACATGAAGATTCAAGATGCCATAAACATTTCATATCTTCTCTTATGTTATTGTGAATTCTTAAAACCTCAACTATAAGAACAGCAAAGGACTTACATATACTGTTTTTTGAGGGTGATTAGGATTACCAGCAGGTATAGTCAGACCTCCTTTCGTTTGTATTTATCCTTGCGGTTTTCTCATGCACAAAAAGATAGTAGAACACTATAACAGCCATTTACCTTCAAATGACAGCTTATTAGTGGCATTGTCTATTTTCTATCTTTTCTGGGTAAAACATGTACCTCTGAATCATGGATAGTATCTTGTCACTTGACATGATAGAGAAAAGCTGAATTCCTATTATATTATGTTAATATATTATGCTAAGTCTGTCACCGAAAATGAATAATGTAAGTAGCAGCAGGTGAAGCACTTGCTCTTTCTATAGTTGTTTCGGAGTAATAATTGATAGATACATACATAATAATTGTTTCAAAGTAGTAGTATTACCTAAAGGAAAAACTACTTGACTATCTCTGCTTTCAAAACTGCAATCAAATCATACTACACTGTTGAGCTTAATTTTGATCATGATGAATGCCAGATGCTGGATCAAATTTCAATTTTGTGAAGCTGATGAAATCTGTTTCTTCACAGATCTTACTGTATCCAATTAATATGCTGTTTTATGTGCTTATATGCGGGATGTGCAGATGGAGTATGAATAGCACATTATAATATGTAGTTCCCAAACCAAGGTTTTATTTGATTCACAGGATCTCAATTTCCAGACCAAAGAATCGTCTATGATGTTTGAGTTGAGTCAAAGTTCAATCTTCAAATAACATTGGACTTGACTCAAGTACAAAATACCTCTGGTACATAAGTTAAACGTAAAATCAAGCTTAGGATGTCTAGAAATTCCATCCATTTGGTAAATAAGTCATACTTTGAAATTTCAAGGACGCAAGACTCTTACAAACTGTGAAATCACCTTATGTAACTGTGTCATGCCGGTCATTGATATTCTGATTGTAATGAGCTGGTAAAGAAAAAATATAGGATCACAAGCAGACAATCTTCTATGACATTAAGACTTGGGGTGCTTTCTTCTATCTTTGGTGTAAGCCTGTAGGCGGCTATTGGAAGTGCTTTTAGGCTTGTTAAACTACTAATGGCCTGTTCTTTTTGTGTTTTAATTTTCAATTATGAGTTTTCAATCCATATTCAATTGTGTTTGAGTGTAATTTAAAGGATAAAATTGAATTTGTTATCCTTGTTTTGGGTATTTTCAGTTTTCTACTATGAAAACGCTTAAGGCAAAAAAAAAAAAAAAAAACATTTTGAGTTTTCTTTACAAAAATTTTCCTTGTTTTGGAAATGCATTTTTAAAAATATAAAAGCGAACGAGATTTCGGTATTTTGATATTTTGGAAAACAAAAACTAACAGGTTGAATGATTTTTTACTGGCCCCAAACTTTGAGGGTTTCTACTTTCTAGAATCAAGTTTGATAGGCTGTGATTGTGGGCTTGGGGCTGTTGGCCAATCGACTTGATTTGTCAGCTTTAACGGCTGTGGATGGCATTGACGTACAATATTAAGCAAATTTAATGGTTTAAAAGTGGCAAAACGGATTTTTTTTTTTTTTTTTTTTTTTT